>JAIUZE010001651.1:0-154123 GCA_022085475.1 Heliosperma pusillum
GGATGCCTTTTAATCATACTTGCCATGTACACGGTGCTAGTGCGTTTCATTTACCGTGAGAGATGTCGTCATTGTGTCGGTATGTTTGGATGGATGATTACATGAATGATTATATGATTGATCATTGAATGACTTGGCATGGTTTATTTGTCGAGTCTCAATCTTATCAAACTTATACCGCTAACGGTGAGATGTAAGCCCTAATGAGCGTATTCGGTTGCCTAAGAGTGTCTTCCCCGAGTCTATCTATAGCATGATGGTTACATATTGTACTTCATATGCTCTTATCATTATATATTGAATTGTCTATCTATCCTTATCGTGTCTCACATGTATATCTATATATGCATGCTTATACTTTTGTATTTCCTTTTATGTACGTTTAATGTGATATGGCTGGGAGAACCCGGAGTTACTCCCCACTGACTGTGGCGTTCATGTTTTTTCATGGATGAACAAGTTGCTTGATTGTATGGCTTTTTGATAATGTGGTATTTTGGCTTCGGGTGTGAGCTAGCGGGCGTTGGCCTGGATGAATCACCTCTAGACGTTGTTTAGCTAGTTTGCTAATAACTTTGATGTTTGATACATTTTGAGAGACTACGTCTCTTTGTAGTATATATTCTATTTTAGTTTCTATTTATTTGACATTCCTCGTATTTCTATCTTGCATGTAAAAAGTTTTAAAAATACCGTATCTTCCGCTATATTAATCACATGCTTGTATGTTTTATTTCCGGATTCGCGAGGGTTGTCACAGTTAAGATGGAAAAATTGGGTCACACTAGTCGGTAGTATCTCATCAACTACTATAGCATACGCTCAAAGAGCATCTCCAATGGTAAGCTAGTTGCTACTAGCTTACATTTGCCACATCATTTTTTCAAGCTAAAACAATTTCAAGCTACTATTTACTCCAATGGTTTAACAATTTACTACTAGCTTGGTTTGACGTACTTCTATTTTCTTATTGGTTATATTACTCTTGTGGCTCCTTTCAAGCAAGTAGCTCCATGAAGCTAGTAGCTCAACAAATTTGTGGGTCCATTTGAACTAAGCTAATCTACATGGACAACTCCAATGGTTGAGCTACTAGCTTGCAATTTTATAAAATTACAAGCAAGTCCCCAAGACAAACCATTGAAAATGCTCTAAGATGTTGGCCAAGAAAGATGCATTTACATCACACGTTGCTGACTGACCTTGGGTAGGTAAAACCCTAAAACCCATGCTTCTATCAAGCTGAATAAAATCACATTTCGTCTTTTCAAAAAGAAAGTGCACAGATAGTCGACATACTATCATGCTGCGACATGTGAAAAGATTTACAAACAATGAATCGTCACAATTCTTCAAGTGTCCGTAAATATGTACAGTAAACATTCAGATTTAACCTAACCCATTTGTTTCATGAATCTGACTCGTTTACTTTTTAGTTTTTACCACTGACCCATCAATTTGGAATGATCCAACCCGGAAAATTTCCTTCAGAGGCGTCCATACTCCATACCATGTAATCAAACTCATACAAAGAAAAGGTTTCCAGTATTCGAAACAATGTAATCTGACCCACTACGATCAAAAGCGGGTCACATTCTTCGGGATCATAGCAACTTTGCCTGGAGAACTGGAATATCCTAAAAGGACAGACGAAGAAACACTTGTAACACTTGAAATAAAACCCAGTTAGGAATTTCATCCTTAGAATTCATATATATACACAAAAAGAATCATCAGCAAAGGATCATGCAATCTACATCCGATGACAAATAAACAAGACAATGATCATGATACTTGTAGATCTCACATTACATTCATATATCACCTACTTCATTGAGTTCAATCGACAAGCGAAAAGAAAAACCACAGAATACAAGAAGAGACATGCAACCCTCTGGTGGTTTCCGGCAAATGATAGGGCTCAATTTCGAACCCAAGAGATCAAATGTTCATAACAAAAGGAAAATCATCCCTGATGGGTATCTTTAACTGAGACATCACGATCAATTTCCCAGCTCTGACTTCTTCCCCAACTAGCATGTCGGATTTCAGCACGAATAGGCGGAGTATGATAATCAGAACCGACATTAGAGTCTCCCTCGGAGCTGTTATGAAGTACATTGCTTCCTCTACTACGAATATCCTCCTCGAAATCTTCAATATTACGTCTCTGTGAGATTTTAAGAATGTCTCCCCCAAGATCCAGGTCGTCTTCCACCTTAATACGCCGACCATCAGATTCTCCCATGGGTTCATTTTCCGGTGTGGTGCGTGGAGGTGGAGGCCTTTGCACCTCTTCCTGGACAATGGCTCGGAAATTGTTTCTTGATGACTTTATCTTGGTGCAGAACACTTCGACAAAATTACTCAGACAGCCTCGATTATAAACATTAGGCCTGTTGTCAGTTCTGTAACGGAAGTTCTCATATGTAGTCTGGTACAGCGAATTAGAATATATCAGGTGAGAAGAAGCATGATAGGTCGAGTCGAAAGGTAGAGAATATGATAAATGTCCATCACCACAACATCAGATATACAAACATACAAGCATTAAAATCTATCAATAAAAGCAGGTTAAATACAACATTTCAAAATTTCTATCTGACTTGAATGGCCCCCTATATATGAAACCTATACAACATTATGCTAGTGAGCCAATGGCTCTCGCCTTTAGCAAGTTAGATACAACAATTCAAAAACTGCAACTTTTTCCCTCCTTGGACTTAAATGGCCCCCTATATATGAGACCCATACAGCATTATGCTAATGCCCCAATGGCTCCCGCCTTTGGCAGGAAAAGGGTTTGGATGTACGCACAAAGCTTTCCCCGCGGTGTCTTAAAAACGGAGAGAGGTTCCTTCAAATCGCACATAATCCAGCATATATGGAGCAACACAATGCTAGTTCATGATACAAGAAGCATCAAAAGTTTAACCGAGTAATTTCGTATTACTTCATATATCAAACCCAAATTATTGTGAGGTGGGTCCCAATCGAAATGAACTCTACATTCGCCAAAAAAATGTACAAGACATCTATACTTTCCAGCGATAATATATCTAAAACTTATCATTGCAGAAGGAACGACCTTCCCTATTGCCACCATAGGAAATAAAGTCCCATATTGCTGAATTCATTCACCGAGGGCCCAACAAAGCTTACATACCAGATATATAGACTTGCCATATGATCAAATAAAAGTGAGGATGGAACTCTATAGCTCAGTTGCCTTGGTATACAATTATACACGAACACGTGACACAGCATCCCGTGAAATTTAGGACACGAGACACGTTATTTAAATTTAGGAAAATATATACTTTATAGTTATAAATAACGTACAATTTTAATTTTGTAAATGTATTTGATATTAAATTTAAATAATTGAAGGTAAAATTTGACTTTGACTATAATTCACACATTTCCCGCCCAAACCCATCTTCTAATCAATCTCTTTTAGTCTTTTGATATCTCATTCCTCGTTTATAGGTATCGATATGTTTAGGCCAGTGTCCGACACGGAGTAAGACACGGGACGGTTGGTTAGGAGGAGTGTCCGTGCTACCTAGACGACGGCGAAGAGGTGGAGTCAGGCGGTGAGACGCCATGGTCATGTGACCATTGTGGTCAGAACTATTTTGGGAAGGCGTGATGTGGTGGCTAGAGGTGCCTGGTGGTGGTCAAAAGAGGTAGCAGGTGGTTGTCAGCGGAGGTCACAGGTGGTTAATGGCTGGTGGTGGAAGGTGAATGATTAACGAGGGAGGTCGATAATTTTAATGTACGAGGGTAATTTGGTAAATATTAATAAAAAACTTACCAAAAAGGGAAGGAAGGAGTAGTGGGAAGAAAAGAAAAAAAACTGACAAAAGAGGAATGTGGGAAGAAAATAGAAAATGGGAGGGAGTACTAATCCTACCACAATACGAGATACAAACTTAAATATTTCAGAAAACAAGAAAAGTGCAGTGTCTGATCTGCTGACAAGGTGATATGCCTTCAAAAATTATTATGGAGACTAGTTTAGTGCTAGTCTCTCTAAGTCTCCAATTCAGTACTTGCTTAGTATAGGTGCACATAGAGCACTTGCATTAAGATTTCAGTACGCGATACACCTACCCATCATTTCGATAAACTCTGGTTCAATCCTTTTCAGATAGACCTCTTTGCCCTAGCATTTCGGTATTCTTTTTTAATAGTTAATAATTGTGTCAGTGTGAAAATTAAAGGTACTATTGCAGCGCAGAGAGTAAAAAATTATTACACTTGTGTAAATCTAACAGAAAAAGTCGATTGTCTAACAGTCCGAGATGCAATCATTCTGATGCTTCAGGAAATCAAGATCAGATAGGCAACTAAACCTGGCAACTCAAGAGATATATCTATAAAAGGAACATGAAGGTGAAGAAGCAAGGCTCCAATCTGCTGTTTCAATTCACCCTAAGTGTGCTGGAATTGTGCTATTGGTTTCCACATATAACCTCACCTAAGTACACACTTCTCTAGTTTAAGCAACAACTGATGCTTGAAACAATTAACAGTTTGGCCTGGGAGCTAATCTTATAGGTATAGAATCTATTGAGGTACGCTCAATCAAGCAGTTAAACTACAATCGTTTAAGAACTGACTACAATGGAGTCATCCCCATCAGATATCTCGCCATCCCATTCTCTTCAGACAATTTTTTCAGCCATCTACTTCAGACAAGCGTAAAGACAGGAAAATCTATGTAGATAAGTTTGGGAAAAAATAGGACATGCTTTCATTAGTTGCCTTCCTACACCATGCGTTTTATACCACCACTGATAATTTATGTAAGAGGGGTCTGTTTTTTGGCTAAAAAGGTTTCTCATTTGCAATGCAATAGAGGAGCATTATCAGTTCATCACTCGGTATTCATTCAATTCTCTGTTAGAATGTAGTTTTAACTGACCCTTGTTAGACAACTCGTTTACACTAGGGGAAAAATCTTGAATAAGAAAACACAGCATACTAAGGCTGCTTAACAAACGTGAAATAATTATAATAACCTAACATAGGAAACCATCCAGCAACAGCAAAAATATCCAACAAAAATAAATATCAAAACTAAAGCTACAACTTAATGCAAAGGTACTTCACATCCCCTCCCAGCTATTCCTTTTATGCATCAACAAGAGTAACAATTTTATTGATGCCGAAAAACAAAGAGCGTAAGTTAATATGACTAACCTGGTTTGTGCTGATAAGATACAGATGAAAGCCAGTGAGTCCACCAACAAACCACAGGGATATAAAACAATAAGCCATGAGTATTACTGATGCAGGTGAATCTCTCATAGCCTTCCAAACAGAGTAGCGGTTATCATTCATCAAAACCTTGATATAGAAAGCCGAAATAGCAAAGACGAATATGCAAAGAAGAGTAGCTGATGATACAAAGAAGAAGAAATAACGATAGTTGCGCTGCAGGGAAAAAAAAACGCTATCAGTCGGAAATTTACAGTAGTTTATAACAGCAACGAAGCACCAGAAATAAGAGAGTTACCAGTCCAATGCATTGACCAACCCAAGGGCAATGGTGATCAAAACGCTCCACACAGTTATTGCATATTGAGCAATGAGAGCAACGCGGTGGACGATACAGCATACACGTATCACAATATTTCACCCTGACTGGAACTCCATTAACCATGACTTCTTTTGTTCGAGGAAATTGAAGACCTGGGGTTTGTCTACCCCCACTTTCAACAACAGAGGAATCATAGCGGAATTCTTCTTCTGGTGGATGTGAATTACGTGGAACAATTCCTGGGTCTCTTGTTGAAGTAAACAGCAATAAAGCCAATACCTTTTAGAATCCACCAAGAGTATAACAATAAGCCACACCATCAACCAAATATTTAGAACAGATAGGCAACAATTGTATTAGAGAATGCACTGCTTCTCTATCCTTCCTATTGTCTTAAAATCGACCCTAACTGCTTGTAAAAAACTTTCCTAAGCTTCTTGAATCAAAAAGGAAATGCAAACATCAGACGTCATAAAAAGCCAGGGGAAGTCTCATAAAAACAAATAAACAGAGATTTATCAATGCATAATGTTTGAAACATGTATGACTGTTCACAAAAGTAATACTTCAACTAAGGATGCAGATTTATGCTTCACACCATTATACTCGCAAAAAAAGATGTCAAAGAATTGCTTAAACTTATCATATAATATATAAAAAAAATAAAAAATAAAAAGACAAAAATATATAGTTATTTGGGCTGAACTTCTTACATATATCGTGAACACTATGGTTATCACCAAGATTGCATATCCAGCATTGTATGAAGCAAATTGATGTGCATGGCGCAGGTGCCATGCCACAAAAACACAGAAGATAACAATTGGAACAGTGATCAGTGCTAAGCTGACAAGTAGCGATTTAGCATCTGGCCCTAATATGAGCCGCCCGCCAAAGATAAATTTCTGCAGTTAAAAAGTGAGAGAGAGTGAGAGACATTTAGAAAACAGACATGAGCAGCAAAATCCTGGACATTTATTAATTATCATTTGGTCCTATCAACCTAGACTGTAGTTCTAGGATCCATGTCCGACTAAACTAGTACACTATAAAATGGATAGATCCGAATTCCACACAGGCACAACAAAATAATATAATTAAGCTAAAATTTTGAAATTAACTTAAAAATAATTTCACTATATTTGGCACTTAAATAATATTCTGGTGCCTACAAATAACCCTATCAGGGCCTGGTTATGTATACAGTTTGGGGTGATTTAGGGTGGCAGGGTCTTGATCCTATTATTATTTGACGTGGAAGTCTATGAGCACTTAACTTGTAGTATGAGTGCCCACGTAAAGTTTGGAAGGTCACAGTGACATTATTTGACTTGATGGATGACATGTTTCCTTATGCGGTGTTAATGTCACCACAATAACTTTGGAACCATGATGGATAACACTGGTGCAACATTAACAAGACGCGTAACAACATGCGGACTAACACTGTCCAATCTGTGCCAATAATGTTATAGCCTTGACGGGGGTAAGAACTTGCATCACCCTGACAATTTCATTAACTTAAAAGTAGCGTAACAGTAGCATGAGGATTAACGTTGCGACGTATTTCGAAGCAATGGTTCACTTTATTCTGGCATGACTCTCACAGTAAGGGAAGGCCTACTTGAAACTGCTCTGCCAGCCTCCATCCGAAGAGAGGATGACAGAAAGTATGTATCCATGCCTACTATTTTTACGTTGTCACACTTTTTTACCTACACTTTGCTTTGCTACATCAGCTCAGTCTGCTTTGAACAGTTGAAAACCTCTTGTATCCCACCCTCGCATGCTATGTTGTTTTGCATCATGTTTTGCAAAATTTCATAAAATGGACTAAGCCTCTTCTCACATGGTAATGATCGTACGAAACAAAACGTTAGAGAGAAATCGCTTCGTAACTTTCATTTCAAGCGGAACTTGATACGGATTCCCTTGAAACTTACTTACTCCTAGATTTGTACGGTTTGGCAAAACTCTAGACTAGTACTGATCAAAATTTTGATCAAATTTAAACCGTTCTGACCAACTTATGCCACTAATTTAAATGCCTCAACAAATTTCCCCTCGCTCTCTTTGATAAAAATTGATCATTTTAAAGTCAGCCAAAACCAGCCACTAGAGAATAATTATTGAGGCATAAAGTCGAGTAACTTCAAGCCTACCTCAATCGAAATAATTCCACCTACAGTGATCAACAATTCAACAGCATTACCCCAATATCGTAATGACTCCCATCTATGATGAGGCAAAGAAAAATTGGACAACACGTAATGAAATTGGAATAATAATGACGTCAATTGACCACTAATTAACAATATAAGAAGCGCAAATGGTTTACTAACCACCGTTTTCAAACTCCACATGCAAACATACCTTGCCCATCGGATAATTTACTACCTCACAAACCCAATAAGTGTCCACTATACAAACATTTTCCCTATTGATCAAAGAAAAGTCATCAATGTATCACAGCTAAAAGAAGCATACGGAAATATATTTAAACCAGTTCTCTATTATTGTGGGCCATTAACACCAACAACAGCAATCACAAAGATCATTGATTATTTTAGCATAAATATCCGAAGTTCACACCCAAAGTTGACCTTCAGGCGACAGTAATTACATGCTGAGATTGTTGTGAACTCCTCCAAAATTCAAGAACACATCAAGCAAAGACAAAAAAAATGAGAGAGATTACAATGTCCTTTCCACTAGAAGAGAGCCAGATATCAGATACTAATGGATGCCCATCAAAATGCCACCAAGATTATTTGAGCATAAATTTACTGTGAATGTGAAGTTAGCCAACAAGGAGTAGAAACGAGTAAACGAGTTAGCCAACTACGGACAACATTTTCCCAATGAACAGTGAAGTAATGTTTCGTTACATAACTAGAAATGAGTTTTTAGCCTAACTTAGGCTAAAAAGCAGCTTTAAGCTTGTGCACTAGAGGCAATGTTAGTCGCACTTGATTACGAGTGTCGACGAAGACTTCGAGTTGAAAAATTTGACATGAGAATTTGATGTTCCATTGACACTGGTATACACTTGAAAAAAGTACCTTGACTTGGTAGGCACAAAAAAATTAAAAAGCATTATTCTCTATTATGAGGAATGTTAGGTTATTTTTCATCCCCAATGACAGAGGCTAAAAGTAACTCCCAAACTATAGCTGCTGTGGAAAGATAAGAGGAATAGGTACAATTGGAAATGAAAAACAGAAATAAATAGTAAATTCACCACCCAGAAGCAACCAAGCAATCAGCATGCCTAAACCTGCTATCATTGTCGCAGTTATCAATTATTATCCATAATTATAGTCACCACTCCTTCCTCTTCCCACGCTTATCATTTATTATCCATAATTACAGCCCCAAGACTAGCATCTCTGGTAATATTGTCCATTAACACTCACGCCTAGAAGCCCAGCCTCTCACTTGCATAAACATCTACTAGCCGCCTTTTTAATTCATTTTCAACCCAATAATCAGTAGGTGTGACAATGATGGTTCTACAACATAATTGGATTGCCTGTAGGCAATGGTGGTGGAGGTAAAGGTGAAACTATTGATTAGATGGTGAAGATAAAAGCGCTGTCTTTTTTTCTGACAGTGAAAGCTGAACTTCGGCAATGGGCATGCTAGGATTGGCCCAACAATCTAGGTCGTATTTACATAGGTGAGAATACACCATAGGTGACGCTTACATTGGTAGAGAATACACCATAAGTGACGCTTACATTGGTAGAGAGCTGAGAATTTGCAGCTGATAACCAGCAATACCAAGCTCTTGTCTAAGCAAATTTACATTCTTTATCACTAACTAATTAAGGGTAAGCAGTTGTTTTCTCCTTTAACTCTTGCCTCGTCCCTCCCTAATCAACACCACCAATATCATGGAATACTTTTCAATCACATTGTCGGACTTATCTTTTAGCCGAACATTATCTTGTAAGAGCACTAATGTTGTCTGGAAACTTATTTATGGAGTATTTATATGCAACTCTCGTAGAAAGAACAGTACTGGAAAGGCAAAAGAGCCAAATAAAGATATAAGTTAGTAAGTTATCATTACTAAAAATACATAGTCAAAAATATTCAATTGAATGCAAGGAGATCAGCAGAAAAAAACTGTAGGGCTTCCTTGGTTATCCTTTCCTATGTAAACCTGTCTCTTTCCTAGGAAATATTTTAAGCCCAAACATAGGTAGCTTTCACCATCTCTTTTCTACTTATTTACTTATGCAGCTCGCCGTGTCTTCATATCAGTCAATCTTTCTCTCTACTACCTTCTGAGAATAAGTGTGTTGTTTTAGTGTCTAAAAACGTCGAAGCTGATACATCCCACATGTCAGGTCAACTCATGTGTCATGTCCACACACAACTCATTGAAAACTGATGTGTCGCAGTATCATAGGCGACAAGCCAAAATTGGCAATTATATCACTAAAACAACAAATCTATGTAGAATTCATATGATGCACTTTTATTCCTTTTCTTATTTTCTTGGTTATCAAAACCTACAGACTGGTTATCAAAACCTACAGACTAGCCAGCGTACACACTTGGCCCGTCATGCAACTCGCAAAGGTTGTTATAAATATTGATTCGCATCTTCATCTGGCTGGAGATTGTATGTGATATTTTGCTATAGAAACCATATCAGACAAGGAGATTCATGGACAGTAAAATGCCACCCGGATATTATGGCAGATAGGAAAGATATTAGACAGAAAAGATAGCCTACGTCCAAGTTGATCAATTATATAGAGTATAAACTAGACATGACGGATCTGATTAAGAGAAAAGTTACCTTTCGTTTGAATGGACATATTTAGAAGCATGAAGGGACCTAATTTTCCCTTCATTTTCTTGTATCCAAACAAATGGTTAAGCTAAGGGTAACCATAAATCAGTGAAACGCAAGAACTAAGTAACTCAAAATATCATATGTCCATGGGAAACCACAACAAACACACCTTCATAGTTATATCATCACGCTCGCAACCTGAAATTCACTGCTCATTGCATATTTGTTCAATATGCAAGGCAAACAATGGTTCCATCCTCATCACCAATGGATGTTTCAACTCCAAATTTCATGACCACCACCAACCCTTCCAAAAACAGGTACTCCACTATTTTCCATAATGTGCAAAGGGGACAAGGGTACTCCACTACCTTCCCTTTCGAGCATTGGATTTACCAAGACGGTATTGAAGTAAGACGAGATAAATGGTTCCTTATGAGACCGTCTGGCTCAAACCCTAAGACTTAGCATGCCATAAATTCTTGCACAGTTCAAACTAAACCAATTTCCAGTATACAGAATCACTAAATTACACTATTGAATCTTTCCAAGTACCTCAGGATACACCTAACAAGTTTCGGTCTTTCGCGACCAACAATTCCTCACACAAACTCAAATGAATTCCGAAAAACCTAAAAAAAAAACCACCAAAAATTAACAAAAACAATCCTACAAAATTACAAACCACACTATTTCAAACTATACTAATCTCAAATCATTCCAACAATCATAAGAACACTAAATTACACTGTGAAATCACGATTCCAACAAAACCCAACAAAAATTTCACAAGAAACAACCACACAAACCACTATATTTCAACATAAACAAGTAATTTAAACAAAACCCAACACACAAAAACACAAGAATATACGAAAATGAGCATAAAACAAAGAGTAAGAAAGTAGTTAAAAACAAGGGTTAGAAAAATAACTTACATTATTACCCTTCCACAGTTGATAAACTCGTTTATCCATGATTAAATTAGTGTGCAAAACAGAATAAAAGCTTCCTTATGCCCAAAAAAGTACCCATTTGATTCATTAATTTGTTATTACCGTAAATATTGATAATTAATTTTCAATTAATTAATTACCAGTGAGTGTATAACTTGAAATTGAAATTATGGGAAGTGATGTGTGTATATGTAGAAATGTTATGATTAGAGTGAATGATCTGAATTATGAGAACTCGATTGGCGGGGGTGTTGCGAATTTCGGGAAATATTATTACTTGGGATGCGTTTTTTTGTTCTTATTAATTACGAATTTAAGGTGTTGACGACGTCGATGGGTCTGTGTAGTCGTCGTGTTAGTTGGTATGTTGGTATATTACTATATTGGGGTATTTTGGTAGTGTCTATTGGTGTGTGGTGTATAATGGGATACTCCATCTGGGAACTAATGAGACGAGATAGATCACATACGGTTGTTCAAATATCAAAGAACACTCAAAATTATCGTTTGTTCAAAGATTATTTTCAAAGAACACTCAAGAGCGAAGATATTATGAAACAAACCGAGAGGAAGGTCACATACGGTTGTTCAAATATTATTTCATGATAATCATGTATACCATAATCATATATTTAAGCGTAGATTTCCTATGCAAATACCTCTTTTTCTTCGATTAGTGGAAGCTATCACTACAACTGATACATTTTTTCAATCGGGACCAAATGGATATGGCCTGGAAGGTCATTCAGCCTTGCGAAAATGCACTGCAAATATAAGGGTTTTAGGTTATGGATCAACTTGTGATGTTGATGAGTATTTATGAATGAGTAGCGCAAAAACATCAAAATGTATCACAAAGTTTTTGGAAGATGTTATTACACAATTTGAGTACCAACATCTGAGAAGACCGAACGAATAATTTGTGGCAAGATTATTACATGTAGGGGAGGAAAGAGGATTCCCAGATATGATGGGAAGTATCGACTGTATGCACTGGCAATGAAAAAACTGTTCAACTGCTTGACAAGAGCAATATGCAGGAAGGAGTGGGAAAGCAACAATTATTTTAGAACCCGTAGCAAGCTATGATCTATGAATTTGGCATGCGTTCTTTGGAATACCGGGTTCACTAATTGATATAAATTTACTTTACCGTTCTCCCGTTTTTGACATCTTAGAGGGGCGTGCTCTAGAAGTCAACTATTATGTGAATGGTATCATATAATATGGGTCATTATCTTACTGATGGTACTGTTCACAGCAAGGAAAACAAAAAAAATTTTTTTTTTTTTTTAAAAGAGCAGCAGCAGCAAAAAAAAAACAGCAGCAGCAAAAAACAACAGCAGCAGCAAAAAACAGTAGCAACATCAAAAAAACAGCGGCAGCAGCAAAAAAACAGCAGAATTTTTTTTTTTTTTTTTTTTTTCGTTCGTTTTTTTTTTTTCGGTTCAATAAACACAAAAAAAAAAACTTTGATGAATAGAAATTGTTTATGGTTGCTATTAGAACAAGATTAGCATATTAATTAATGAAACAAGATCAATCGTATATGCTAAAAACTATATAACGACTTAAATCAATCACGACTTCAAAATAGAGAAACTCATAATGCTCTTAAACGCGACTTGATCGAGCATATATGGCAAAAATTTGGTTGTGGTGATTAATATTGTATTTTTATTTTTAGAAAGTATATAAGTTTTGCATGTTTTTCTTATCATTAATGTACTTGTATTGTAACTTTAAATTTTAAGAATTTTTAAGAAAAGTAATATTTTGTGGGATAAAAAGTAATAAAATAATTCTTTTAATAGTAATTAGAATAAATATTTAATGTATAAAAGAGAATATAAAAGGTGGGGTATAGAAAATAGTGAAAAGTGAGTGTTGTAAGAATGTTATTAATGGAGTGTGTAAATTATGATTAAGTTTATTGAAGTGGAAGAAGAACGAAAATGTGAAAATATTAATATAATAATCATAACATTTGTAATGTACAAATTGCTGATGTACATACTACTATATATGTAATAATCAGTATTAGTTTTGTAAGACGTTTGCCTTATTATTGGTCGTAATTGTGTTTGATGGAGACTTCGTGATGGTTAGAGGTCATAAATATGGTCTTCTTGTTATTGTGTTGTTGCGACATGTTTCGCCTTGTTGCGTTATGACTTATGAGTATGGGTTGTGAATTTCGAGAACGAAGTTCGTTCTTAAGAAGGGAAGACTGTAATACTTCGTATTTCTGATTACCTTTTACTCGGTCGAGTAGGGGTCACACTCGACCGAGTGGGGTGTGTACTCGGCCAAGTAGGGTGCATTCGGCCGAGTGGGCTTTTGGTGTCAGTTAGGCAGCCTTCTGTCTAGTTGGCACTCGGCCGAGTGTAGTGTGCACTCGACCGAGTGCACCGGTCTGCGGGTTTTATCAGCTGGTTTGATTAAAGATAATCAAGAGGAATTAAAAGAAATTTCGCCAGTTAACTTATCATTATCAACCCTAAACCTCTTATAACTCTCTCAAAACCCTCTTAATCACCTTTAATCGTCTCAAGGCTCGGAGTTCGGTCACATCTTGTCTTGTGTGCTGATATCATCAGTAAGTAATCTTGTCTTTATGTTTAATACTGTAATCATTATGGGTAGTGTATGTGGGTAAATATCCGTATATTTCACCTCTAAATTTCAGGATTATAACAAAATTATAAGATACGAAATAACGAGTCATATATGAAAATAACGATATAAATAAGAGATAAAAATCAACCTTTGGTCCTTGCAAATTGGCTTAAGAACAATATCAAAAGTATGATATCTCCTACTAGTTGCACCCAAAATGCTCCTTGATATGCCTTAATCGTGCTAGAACGATTATACAAAATTACCGCTAATTTTATGTGAGGTTTGATGATAGATCTGGAGAGAAAAATTGAGAGAAAAATCACCCTAGTCAATGTATATGTGCCGTCACACTTAGAGACAAATTAGGGTATTTTTCTTTTTATTCTCCCCTAATCATACTAGCTAGGTTTTCCTAAAATAAGAAATTGCAATTTGGATCCTTTCCAAACCGATTTGGACCGAATAGATATATCCATTTATTGCTTCATATTTTTCGGTCACCTCTATTAAATAACATCCATTGTATTATTATAATTATCGTCACTAATATCGTCATCTTATTAATAAGTCCACTCAACCTTTTGCAGTCGATTTATTAATACATGTCTAACAATATTTACAATAATTATTACGAGTAATACATTTGCTTAATTAAATATAACTGTTTATATTTAATCACGAGTTAACTGATTAGTTCGTTTAAGCTAACATTATTTACATTAATTAAATATAACAGTTTATATTCAATTTACGAATTAACAGTTTAATCCGTCTATCATCATCATCATTTTTGACTAACCTTTTAGTCAAATACATCGACTAACCTTTTAGTCGTATAAGGCATCAATATGACTATATTATTCATATAATTACATCTCTCAGACACATCCTATAGGTGTGACTTATAGGGATCAGTTGATCACCGCCATAATAAAATGACAATAACGTCAAACTTCTAGCAAGTCAACCGTTATTGATAAACGTTAATCAACTGATTATTATACAAAGTATACCCTGTGAACTGTTAATCCTATAATTTACCATATTTTATATACATATTTCCCATTGTTTTATATTGATTTTCAGCATATTATATTATTTTTTAGTAATAAATTTCTTCCTCGAACGTCTTACTGCGATTTTATATATTTATATGTAGGAAGGAGCTATTTGATGCTGATATTAGCTAAACAGTTAAGCTAGGCGATGAATAAAAGATGACAAATAAATAAGGACTATTATCCCAGATACAAATTCTAAAGACGAAGATAGTGCAATCCAAAATAAAGTGAAAGCCATTTATTGAATAAGTTGTTGACAAGACATCATTTTACAAATGATGAAATAAAGAAGTACAATTGCAAAAGTTGGTGCGTTGAACATCAAGTGGTGACATTCAATTTGGTTGATGTTACATTGAAGATTTTTATGAGAGAAACGCATGCGCATTATCATGTTGAAGAGTTCTTATGAGAATTACAACATGAAACGTCTCATATTTAATTCTTTAATTCATGAAACATTTGTCATTTGAAGAAAACTTCATGCAGTAAAAGCACAAACCGTAGGATGAATATAAAATGTAATGAATTTACATTAATTATTGCTCTAAACGTACATGTAATATTTACTTTGAACTCTCAAATGATCGCCTATATAATGTAGATGATTTACTTTGAGAAAGACACACATACACAGATAGAAGCAATAAAATAATTAGTTTCATATTAAATTCTATTCATTCTCTCATTTACATCAAGTATCTTAATCATATTTTTACATTCTTAGTTTATTATTTGACGACAAGCTCAAACTCTCAACTTGTTATTGCCATAGTAAATACTACATAAATCTCTTTTATTATTCTATTTTATATTTACTTTATTTATTTAATTATGTTTTATTCTATCATTAAAATTGTTATTGTAATTGTAATTATGGGTCGTGAGTAGTCTTCTATCTAG
Organism: Heliosperma pusillum; assembly: GCA_022085475.1. Taxonomy (NCBI): domain Eukaryota; kingdom Viridiplantae; phylum Streptophyta; class Magnoliopsida; order Caryophyllales; family Caryophyllaceae; genus Heliosperma; species Heliosperma pusillum. Next base: position 15,901 of record JAIUZE010001651.1, read on the forward strand.
GGCTCGGTGGAGCCTTAATATGGGTTGATCAATGTATTAATTTTCTAAACATTATTTAATGGTTATACTTAGGTTTGATAGGGTTGTGCTAAAGTATTAGTTTATTGGTCATAATCTATAGTCGTGCTCTTGATTAATACTACAATGAGAATTGAGTTTTTGTCTTTACGAGTTAGAATATAAATTGTGATTAAATATAATTAATTATTACTTAGTTGAAATTACAATGAGAGTTGAATTTCCTCTTAGAGAACCCGAGTCAAAATTAGACCTCTCCCCATGAGAATAGGTAGAGTGATGATTGAAACATTTTAGTTTTGATCCTTAAAGCTCTTATATGTGTTATAAGTCCCATGAGAATAGGAATTGTTTCACTATAGGAAGGCTTTTTATATCTCGAGAGAGAATAAAAAGTATTGGTTTTAGTTTTTAGAGTTAAACCCGGAAAATTAGTCTCACCTAAGTATACAATTGAATATGTTATTTCCTTCAATATTTTATATTGATCAATCTATCTTAATGGTGATGCCGTTGTCCTAGAGCTTTTTCCTATTAATTTAATCTTATTATCTAGTCATTTATTTTAGCTTTATTTTATAAAAACCAAACACATAAACAAATATTCGTCTCACGTAGATAAATCATTCTTAAATCGACTAGTACTCAACCTTCACTTCCCTGAGATCGACCCGTAAGTGCTACAACAGACACCGTTCACTTGCGGTAATTTATAACTGAACATGAACCTACAGAGATTTATTTATGTTATTGCACTAACTGTGGAGGACACTGGCTCCAACAATCTCCCACTTTTCCGTACAAGTGTATGTGCGATAAACGATTCTCATATCCATAATAAATTTCTCCCACTCAATGTAAACCAATTTGCAAAGTCCGTATTCACAAAGGTCGTAGTTTACAAGTGATCAGTATCAAGAGTGGTTTCCTCGACTAGAGAGTAACTTAACTGATAAACGAATCTTTATTCGAGCATGGCCATGCATTTCAGTTACAACTCCTCGAGTGGCCCTGAGAAATAACATAACCTGATAAAGGTTGGATATTTTCTTCAACTCGAATCTTGCAGATACAAGCGCAGTATGAAATGACCCAGTAAAATCTACTTAGCCTCCTGTTACGGTCGACCATGAGAAAGAAACCAAAGTCACCCAAAAACTGCCTTTATCTCAAGAGACAGTCGATAGTCAAAAGAATCGACTCTAGGAACACTATGGACGTCCTATCCACGACCTGACACCTAATGTTCTGAAACATTTAGGACTCCATAACGTTGTCACAAAATTGTCCTGCGAGGTATCATTATAACTCGTATATGTGATCGATCAGTCAACTGTTTGACTTATGGCTCGTTGAACCCACCATCAATCGACTTCACAGAATAATTGCCAGAGTTATCAGCTCATGTAGGCGATTACGGACCAAAACAAATATAATGTAATTCAGTTCACTTTGTGGTGTTCAATGTTGTCGGTACAACCCACATGAAAAACAAAATATAAAACAAAACGATGATTTCATAGATAGTTTTATGAAAAAGATACAGGTGTCTAATCCATATAAAACAACTAATACAACTCAGGAACACGTTTGATTCACATGGAAATAACGTGCCCTTCATGCTTATCATATCTCAATGGTTTAGTGAGAGGATATGCGACGTTATCATCCGTAGCAATCTTGTCTATCACTATCTCCCTTTGCTCCACGTAATCTCGGATCATGTGAGCCTTCCGTTGTACATGCCTAGACTTGTTGCTGGACTTAGGCTCCTTAGCCTGGAAGATGGCACCACTATTATCACAATAGATGGTGATCGGGTCATCCGAACTAGGAATTACAGTTAGTCCCTGTAAGAATTGACGCATCCATATAGCTTCCTTTCGCAGCCTCTGAAGCAGCATAGTACTCGGACTCAGTCGTAGAATCTGCTATAACACTTTGTTTGGAGCTTTTCCAGCTGACCGCAGCGCCATTAAGAGTAAAAACGAATCCAGAATGAGATTTCGAGTCATCTCGATCCGTTTGGAAGCTAGCATCTGCGTAACCGATTGCGCATAGCTCAGTGTCACCTCCATAAGTCAATACCCAATCCTTAGTCCTCCGTAGGTACTTAAGGATATTCTAAACAACCATCCAGTGTGTTTCACCTGGATTGCCTTGGTAACGACTCGTCATACTCAATGCATATGTCACGTCTGGACGTGTGCATATCATGGCATACATGATCGATCCTATAGCTGATGCATAAGGAACCCGACTCATGCGCTCGACCTCTTCCGATGTCTTTGGTGCCTGAGCTTTACTCAACTGCATCCCAGAAATCATTGGAAGGTCCCCCTTCTTGGAGTTGATCATGCTGAACCTCTCAAGAATCTTATCTATATAAGACTCCTGACTGAGGGATAACATCCGTCGTGATCTATCTCTGTAGATACGGATCCCCAAAATTCTTTGTGCCTCGCCCAGATCTTTCATCTGGAAGTGGTTCTTTAACCAAACTTTTACCAAAGTTAAGAGAGGTATGTCATTCCCAATCAAGAGTATGTCGTCAACATACAATATGAGGAAGACAATCTTGCTCCCACTCGACTTGATATATAAGCATGGTTCCTCGACCGATCGAGTAAATCCATTCTCTTTTATCACGTGGTCGAAACGATGATTCCAACTCCGAGAAGCCTGCTTAAGTTCATAGATGGAACGCTTAAGCTTGCATACCTTCTTAGAATTTTTAGGATCAATAAAACCTTCGGGTTGTACCATGTACAACTCCTCCTCCAAATAACCGTTTAAGAAGGCGGTTTTCACGTCCATCTGCCAAATTTCATAGTCATGAAAAGCGGCAATCGCTAAGATGATCCGAATGGAACGCATCATGACTACGGGTGCAAAAATTTCATCATAATGCAATCCGTGCACTTGAGTGAAAGCTTTTGCTACTATTCGTGCCTTATAGGTGTCTGGTTGTCCCCCTACGGAATGCTTTATCTTGTAAAGTCATTTGCACTGAAGAGGCCGAACCTTATCAGGCAAATCAACCAGATCTCATACGTCATTCTCATACATAGAGTCCATCTCGGATTGCATGGCTTCAAGTCATAGCTTAGAGTCGGAACAGGTCATGGCACCTTTATAGGTAGCGGGTTCGTTACTCTCTAAGAGTAAAACGTCATCTCTCTCATTCTTCTCGACCATACCAATGTATCTGTCTGGAGGAATAGAGTGTCTACCCGACCTCATAGGTTCCAAAGGAATATTGATCGCATCCGATGATGAAGGAACAGTTTCCTCCATTGATTGCTCGGTTGTTGGTTCTTGAATCTCCGACAGATCGAAGGTTCCATTACTTGCCCTATTCTCGAGACACTCTTTCTCTAAGAACGTCGCACTAGCCGCAACAAAAACTCGATGTTCGGTAGGCGAGTAAAAGTAATGGTCAAACATCCCTTTTGGATAACCAATAAAGTATGTCTTGACCGATCGTGGGCCTAGCTTATCGTCAGGTCTCCACTTGACATAAGCCTCGCAGCCCCAAACCCGAATAAAGGACAAGTTAGGGACCGTTCCCTTCCATAATTCATATGGAGTCTTGTCTACAGCTTTAGACGGACTTCGGTTAAGTATTAGAGCAGCTGACAAAAGAGCATAACCCCACAATGAATAAGGTACAACTGTATGACTCATCATGGATCGAACCATATCAAGTAGTTCGATTTCTCCGTCGGACACACCATTAATTGTGGTGTTTCCAGGTGGAGTAACTGGTAGTACTCACCACGTCTTTGATGGGGGGTATCAAAACTCATTCGAAAGTATTCGCCACCCGTCTGAAAGTTAGTGGCTGTAATCTTTCTATCCAGTTGGTTTTCAACCTTATCTGGAATTCTTGAACTGGTCAAAGTTCTCATTTTATGCTTCATTAGTAGACTAAATCCATATCTATCACTCGTCCGTGAAAGTTGCAAAAATATCTATAGCCCATTCCTATAGCGTGATTGGACATAGGTCACACCACATCAGTATTGTATGAGTCCTAATAGGTCAGCAGCGAGCATTCCAACACCTTTGAAGGAAATTCGAGTCATTTTGCCTCTGAGACATGATTCACACGTGCCAAAATTCATAGTCAAATGGGGAGATAGTCCCATTGTCAATGAGCTTCTTCACGCGTTTTTCATTTATGTGTCCCATACGGCAATGTCATAGATAGGTTTGATCTTTGTCACCAACCTTTACTTTCTTACTACTCACATGCGTTATATCTGTGGTTTGATCTAAAACATAAATCCCGTTTATGGAAACTGCTTTAGCATAAATCATTTCGTTTAAAGAGAAAATACAGCTTTTATCCTTTATTACAAACGAAAAACCGTCCTTATCAAGTACGGAAACATAAATAATGTTTTTAGATAAACTGGGTACATAGTAACAGTTATTCAGAAATAACTCAAATCCACTCGGGAATTGGATTACATATGTTCCCACTGAAACGGCAGCTACTCTTGCTCCATTCCCCACTCGCAGGTCCACATCACCCCTTGCAAGAGTTGTGATGTTTCTTAGGCCCTGCAAATGATTACACAGATGAGAACCACAACCACTATCTAATACCCAAGTTCCGAAACTTGCATGGTTAATCTCAATCATATGAATAAAAGAAGAAGACATACCAACAGGAGAGACGCGACCTGCTTTTATGTCCTCACGGTACACGGGGCAGTTCCTCCTCCAATGCCCAAGCTTGTGGCAATGGTGACACTCCACGTTACCTTCAACGCTCTTTGTCTTGCCTTTTGAGCTACCGCTAGTCTCACCAGGCCCACTCTTGCCTTGCCCTGACCTTTTGAATTTCGGCTTCCCTACAGCTAGGTTGGCCTGAGCCTTGCCCTTACCTTTGCCCTTGTTTGCAATCATGAGAACGTCATGTTTCAGACTCCCACTCAATTTCAGATCACTCTCGGTCTGTACGAGAAGTGAGTGGAGCTGATGAAGACTCTTCTTCATATCATTCATATAGTAATTTGCCCTAAAAAGGGCAAAACCATCATGAAGTTAATGGAGAACGCGGTCAATGACGATCTTCTCATCGATTTTGCAACCAAGTGCCTCCAGTTTCTCGACATTCTTAATCATATCAAGAATGTGTGGGCTAACTGCTTGGCCCTTCTGGAGTTTCGCTTCAAAGAAGCGACAGGTATGCTCATAGCTAACGATCCTCGGAGCTTTCGAGAACTCGTTAAAGAGCGTGGTGAAAATCTTGTTTGCACCTTGGGCAATGAATCGTCTTTGCAAATTGGATTCCATTGAAAAGATGAGTACGTTATTTATCGCACCCGTCTCCATTACGAAATCACTATAAGCAAGTGATTCATTTGCTCCTGCATTGGGGCCTGGGTTGGGCGGTAGTGGCTCAGTCAAGTACTTGAGCTTACCGTCACCAATGGCAGCATTCCGTAATGACGCCTCCCAGTCCGCAGAGTTGGACCCGTTATTCTTCAATCGCGTTGACTGATTCATATTGTCCATGAAAATCTTAAGCCAGGACTCACGTCCGAGCGTGGCACTCACGTCCATGAAAATCTTAAGCCGATCTCCATCTTGAATCTTCTCAAAATACATTTTAAAAATTACAAATGTAAACCTATTTACATTCTAATTCAAAATGATTCCAAAAATTAAAATTACATAGGGGAGATACGAGATCTCAAAATACAACCAAGACTATGTTTCCCTCATTACGAAAACATAATCTACTTAGGCCACACTAGTAAATTACAACTGATTGTACAAAAGTGCGTAAAATTAAACCATTCGAACAACATTCAACATAATAAAAGCATCAACTAAAATTAATCATACAAAACATAATGCATAAGTTATGTTGATTAATAATCCAAACCACCATTAAATCATGTGACGATTCCGTAATCCATCACTAAATTTCAATCAAAATCCAATGAAATTCATAATCAATATGAATAACAACAACATTATTTTAAACCTTTTTCAAATAACATGGTATCAAAAATTAAACAATCATACATTATCTTAATAATGTACAAAACAAAAAACCGGTATAAGAAAAAAAACGAAAAATTAATTTTTTTATTTTTTTATAATTACTGTTCATACGTGAACAGTAGCAGGTACCCAAAAATATTTTTTTTTCTTTTCTTTCTTTTCTCTCGGTTTATAACAAAACCGGAAAAACTTTACAAAAAAAAAAAAAAAAAAAAAACTTGCAATTGCTGCAATTTAAAAAAAACAGAATTTTTTTTTATTCTGTGAACGGTACATGAACAGTACACGGGCAAGAAAAAAAAATCAAATTAAACGGTTTTAATTCGATCATGCTTATATTAACTAGATCGGTACAAACAAAACAATATCTAATCGATATTAAACATTGATACAAAACAGATGATCCAAATTAACCTTTTAACATGAATATCTAGATCATTTTATACCGAAAATATAAAGCAAAAGGATGTTCATAAACATTCATATCAAATTCCATTTACGTTTTAATTCAATCATTATTAAATCAAAACATCTACAAATTCATATATTATTATCTCAACCTTTTAAAATAACAATATTTGAATCAAAATGGATCCCCAAAAAAAAATCATACGGCACAAAAAAAACTTTTGCCGAATTAAAATTTTTTTTTTATTAAGAATTATACAAATTCATATTTACGAAAATCATATAAACAATTTCATAGCCCAAAGGCTCTGATACCACTTGTGGGAAAATATCCGTATACTTCCCTTTAAATTATACAGGATGATAATGAAATTAAGATTATATGATTAATAGTCATAAACGAAAATGCATAAAAACGAGAGATTAGAAATAACCTTTAGTCCTTGCTTAAAGGCCTAAGAACAATATCAAAATGATGATATCTCCTAATCGTAGCACCCAAGATAGAATGAGAAATGCCCTTTAATTTGCTAGAATATTTTTGTCAAAAGTTACTGTTAACTTTTAATTTTTGTGATGTGAAAAATGATGGAGGCACAAGAGAGTGAATTAGGGTTTGAAGAAAAGAAAACTAAATTCCTCCACTCCTTACACCTTCTCACGGCACCCATTAGGTTATATGGGGAGATATTTTCTCCTCTAATTACCCACTAATGGACCGAAAATTCCAGAGTGAATCTGGACTTTATTTCGGTTAAATTCGCTTTAATATATAATGTCTATTATTATTATAAATGTCTTTTGTGCTGTCATGTATTAATATGTCCATACAACATTTTGTAGTCGATACATTAATACCGGACTGACAACATCTAATATGACAATCGTATAATATATACGTTAATTATAATTATCCGTATAATTATAATTTGCTAATTCAATATAACATTTTATATTCAATTTATGAATTAACATTTTAATTCGCATTAAGTTACATTTATTATATAGGCGAAAATTACAAAAGTTTAATTTAATCGAATACTTTTAATTCGTCTAGCTTATATTTATTTAACGTTATTAAATAATCGTTCATCATCATCATGAATAAACCTTTTAGTCAAATTAACTGACTAACTTTTAGTCATTAATAGGGCATCAGTATTGATTATTTTCTCAAAAAATAATAAAATCTTCTCTCAAACACATCCTTTCGTGTGACTTTTAGGGACAGTTGATAACCCGCCATCTGTTATGGACAATAACGTCAAACTTATCTAGCAAGCCAACCGTTATTGATAAACGTTAATCAACTGATTATTATACAAAGTATACCCTGTGAACCTACAGAGATTTATTTATGTTATTGCACTAAATGTGGAGGACACTAGCTCCAACAATATTTTCACCCAAATTGAGCTTATTATGCGTCAAAGGATGTGGATTCTGATTATTGACGATTATTATATGGAGACCGTGTATTATGAAGGGAAGACGAATGTGGTAGCGGATGCGTTGAGTCGAAAGTCGGTACATTCCATATGTACGGACTTTATCTTTGATGAAGATGAGACATTAGGTGAAAGAGATAGGTATCTTCATGATTAGAAAGGGAGGAGAGATGGGTGACTTTTTGATCGAGCCAGAGTTCTATGAAGAAATTCGAGCCAAGAAAATTCTTGATCCAAAGAATGTGGGATGGAAGGAAGATGATGAGAAGAGAGAAGCTTTGAGATTTTTACAATTCATAAGGATGGTAGCTTGAGATTTGATGGTAGATGGTGTGGTTCTTGTGATAAAGAAGTGAATGAGAAGATTTTGAAGGAGGCTCATTGTTCGCCGTATTCCATTCACCCGGGGGGTGATAAGCTCTGAAAGGATTTGAAGAAGAGCTTTTGGTGGTCGGGAATAAAAAAAGAGGTGGCGGAATCCGTTGCCAGATCTCTCACTTGTCAAAAAGTGAAGATTGAGCATAGAAGACCGCAAGGCAAGGTTCAATAACTTAATGTGATGGAATAGAAGTGGGATTCGATATTGATCGAGCCTGTCGCAAGCCCTGGTCAAAGATAATTACCCAGACTAGACTAATAACAAATTAATGTAATTAGGGAAGTAGGGATCAATCGTCAGGGAGATGGTGTTTCCTATTGAATGTGAAATGTCTTGCAATTGGGGTTTATCTAACAAGTATTTGGGTTTTGGGGTTTTAATTTCTAAACTAATAAAAAGCATAAATGAAAACAAACTAAATGCAAATGAAAATGAAAACAATAAAGCAGATGATGAATTAACAATGATGAAAGGAATCTAGGGAAGTAGGTTCATACATGTAGATTAATATATTAATGAAATTCGATTTAGAACATGCAAATAATTCATTGTGAGTTCGTAAGAATGATGTGTTCATTACAATCATAGATCAGATAGTCTAGCAGGCTTTTAGGCAATTTACTAGGTCTAATCTACCATGTCATGCTTTGTCTATTCAATTCACGTATCTCTACCTTGGAAAAGAATTCCATTTTAGTCAATGATTTTGATCAGGAATCGTCAACTATCGTTATAGTCCAAACATGCATAGACACAATGTTTTAAAAGCACAATTTCTTTTATCCAATTATCATCTTTTAATCAACCTACATGGCTACCCTAAAACCTAGAAAAACGACTACTCACTCATGGCGATGTTTATGTCTAAGATGATGTTAATAATAAAAACTAGGATAGACATGTTTATTTGCTTTTGGCAATATCTTAAGACTCTTTATATGGCGATAATAACGACACTAAATTGACAATCTATTGAAATGAAATGACGATTTTATAACGATACTAAAAATGAATCTAAGATAACATGGATGGAAAATAAAAATCAAATAGAATACATAAACACTTTAAACAAAAGATAAAATAGGAATACCTAGATTGTGACACCCTCAAATTTGCGGAAAGAAAAAAAATAATTTAAATAAATAAACAAAGGTGTCATAACTAAAAAGGTTCAACAAAAGGAAAATAATATTATACATAAGAATTATACAAGACGGGAGACATATCTCCCGTATAAATACGGAAATTAAAGAATGTATAATAATATACAATCTAAGAACCGAATATAGGTCCAAGGTAATACTTCGCTCGCTAGCTCGTCAATGTACCCAAAGTATGCATCACAAACCTGCCAACCGCATTACATAGAAACACGGAAGCCACAGTCAGTGGGGAGTAACTCCGAGTTCTCCCAGCCACGAAATGTCGAGTTTAATAAAACATGAATAACATAAAAGCAATGTATATGGCAAATACAAAACCTTAACATATATGATATGCTTTTCATGTTATGAAACAATTAACTAACATATAACCTATCATGTTAAAGCTATCATGTGAATCCGTTATCAATCTATAGCAAGAGGTAGGGAAGCTGGTATTTTAGCTCAGAGGTTACCTTTAAAACATGGCCATGATACCCTCGACCCTAATCAACACGTAATCATGTGAATCAGTTAACAACCGGTAATCCAAACTCTATCAACCTTAGCCGGCTTGCATCTCACCTTCTAAGATTCATAGAATCATACAAACATGAAAGACCAATACTTCTGCAAACAGGCACAAGATCTTAGTGACGTCAATAGAAGACTTCTGTAACTCAAGTCTATACCACGAGGTAGGATATACTTAAATATTTAGGCTCAGCGGTCACGCTAATGACATGGCCCAAATACCAAGCACACATCTGGGCTCAGCGGTTACCTTTAAAACATGGCCCAGATCCAAAGCACATATCTTAGCTCAGAGGTTACCCTAATAACATGTCCAAGATACGACTCAACCCTAAACCTAGACTGCGCAGACCCAGAGAAGTGCGGAAAAACATCGCACCCAAGACTCATCACATGAGTACCCCTAAGGAGATCCACCAAAGGGTTGGCTAGTACTTAAACTGACTCCATTTCCCAAAGTGGAAGCAATGGCAGCCATACCCCAACTTGGATATAAACCCACCAAGCCGGGACACAAAAGCTATCAAGCTGTGAACTCCATATGCTCGTTAAAGATAGTAAGGCCTATCGATGTCATGGTCCAAGATACTCATTTAGAATTAGAATGGTCAAGACGCCATATACTCATAATTCTCTATGGGTACTTAGTCAACACGACACCAACCATATAATCAAAACAGTCACGGGAAAAACTTCCTATCATGTGACTAATTGCACATAAATCATATTCAAATATCATATCGCCTCATATCTACTAAGGCTCATTCATTCATTCATTAAATAAAACCTTACCTGAAGACAAATCCCCGACCCGAGTCCCGCGACGGGTCATCAGTCAAAACGGGGCTGACTAGATCTTAGTTTGACCAAACCCGTTTGGCCAAACCGACTAGAAACAGAGTCTTAGCCATCGAGGCTTGAACATAAGAACATCATATTCATTTCATGTTATTTCATTCTATTTCTAACATGTGAATTATTAAAATCATACGAAAACCCGCTTGACTTAAAGGATCTCAAAATAAACTATAATCTCGTATTATAATTTCTAACATGTGAGAAATAATAATATATTGAAAACCTTTTAATTAAATAATTTATCTATTAAAATTCCCCACTTGCTAAATATTACAAAACACGATAAAATAACAATACTCAAAAACCGTCACAAGTCCAAGGGGACCCACGGTTCATTTTGGACCGGTTTTGGTTATCTTTTCTAAAAACCGGTTCTTAATATTTCCCGCATGCTTAACATATTTAAAACCCATCAAAACAACAACAAAACAATCAAGTATCGACACAAACCACAAGGACCAAACACGGACCAACCAGACCGGGCTGGACCGGGTCTGAACCGGCCTGAACCGGCCTGGTTTGGCCCGGTTTTCCAGCCACCAAAACAGCCCCCAAAACAGCCACCACCGGCCACCACCAACATCCACTCTAAATTATTTCTAACATGTTTTAATTATCAAACAATCATTTTAACAACCATCCATACCAAAAATCATGATTATAAACAAATCATTCAAATATGTCAAGAACCAAAACATGTCATAAAAATTCCATACAACATACAAATCATTACTACTTATCATGCTATTACCAACAATCATAAATAACAATAATATGAACAAAACAAAAGGTGAACCAAAAACAAAAGAAACAAAAGCTATGTAACATTAATTCGTCGAGTAACTCGGAATCGTTACCTAGCTAGCAAAATCAAGTAGCACCAAAATAAGAAGTAAAGAAAAACCCGTCTACTAATCTTCACCCAAAATATACGAGTCACCAAACTTGTCTTCAAAATCTTCCCCTTATAAGAAATGACAAGAAAAACATTATTAGAATTTAAAACTTGATTTTCCATAATTAAAGTGTTGAAAACGATTTTGACGGAATTGGAAATAAAACGTACTTGAAGATGGAGAGCGAAGAGGAGATCTTAGAAATATAAGTTAGGACGGATTTGAATAACAAATGAAGGTTTTATGATGATTTTGCTCAAGAACGACGAAGAACGACGAAGAACGACGAAGAACGATGAAGAACGATTAAAGAAAGTGTTAATTAGATCTTAATTTGATTTATTGTAAAATGAAAAGTTGTTAGTGAGTAAGTGTGAGAGGAGACGTGTACATATAGAAGAAATATGGAGTCGGGTTTTGAAATTGTTGTTACGGGATTGACTCGGGTTTAATAATTATATTACGGTAATTAATTAGATATTATTCGGTTTTATAATAGTTTAATGAAATATCTAGATATTAATTAGATATTATGTGATTGTAAACAAAAGAAAAGAAAATATCTAGCTTAAGAGAGGAGAAAGAGACGTGAGAAACAAAGAGAAATCGGGTCTGTTTTTAAGCGATTGCGGAATTTAAGTTGACAGACCGATAAAGTTACAAATATCTTAGATATTATTATTAGTTTAATCATATTAATTAAAAGATCTAACATGAGTGGAAAATAGGTGACATGGGGCGTGTGACTCATGCAAGAGTCGGGTTCCGGGTTTGTTTCGGGACTTAAGTTGACTCGCGAATAGTTAAATGACGTTTGGGGTTAAATCATAAAAGTTATTCTTTAATTCCGAATAAATTCAAAATAATTATATTAAATTATCATAAATTCAAATAAATCTTAATAAAAATAAATTAAATTTATTATTTTTCAAAATAAAATTTCGGTCTTTAAAATTACGAGGTGAGTCGGAAAAAGTCAACGAAAGTCAAAGTCGACTTAAAAGTCGAGAAAAGTCAAAGATGACTTAAAAGTCAAGAAAAGTTTATGACGACTTAAAAGTCAAGAAAAGTCAATGACGACTTTAAAAAGTCAAGAAAAGTCAAAGACGACTTAAAAGTCAAGAAAAGTCAAAGATGACTAAAAACGGTCTTTTCATGAAATCTCTCAGAAATTCCAAATACGAACGCGGAATTTCAAAATACGACTCGAAACAATAAATTCTATTTTAAAAACTTAACCTTGCTGAAAAGTATACTTAAGAAATTTTACTAGAAAAATAGGGTACTTTTCGGGTTGTTACATCAAATATATATTAAATGGGAAGAAAAAATGGTTGCTTACACAAGTGTCGACTTCAAACTTGAAAATATATTAATTTCTATAAATTCTATAACGGTGATTCATATGGGAAAATAAAGCTCTTCTCTTAGCTTTCCAATGATAGGTCACACGTCGAATTCCGATAAGTAACGAAGAAATGACGGCTGCTCGAAACTCTGTGCGTAGAGATGAGAACCCGACTAATGTATTAATTTCCACTCAAGGCTTTGGTACCTATTGACGTTTAGTTGTGATGTTTTTCAGATTGTATTATTGAGTCCTTAGGCTAATAGTTCGTCGCAGTACATGGAATTTAGTATGTATGGACAAACTTGTGTCATGATGCCCCATGTTAGGTACTTATGGGTATCTATTATTATGTACGCATTTAACTTACGTAATTAATTGAGCTATTTTATTCATAATATTATTGTGTTTCTCAGGTCTTATTACTTTGTCCTTAAATTGAATCGAATGTAATATACTGTACATTCTGTTGTACGTCTACAAAAATATACAACCGGTTGTATGTACATACAATTATAGACTCAAGATCGTAGTGTTGTATTTTATATCGATGTTGTAATCTTACGAATCTTAATAGTATGCATACAGTCCGATCACAAGCAGATGAAGGATCAAGTAGACAAGTACAAGTCATTTTCAAACTTAAAATTGATAACACAATCTAAGCACCATGAATTGAAGTTTATTAAACAAACTTGAGTATGTACTTGAGATAATTATAAAATGCAAAATACAAATATATCACTGTATCAATATAAAAGATTAGGATAAAATCATCGACGATCTTTTGTATTTGATTCGAATATATGTTTTTACTATATAAATAAAACATTTTTACTTGTTGAATAAATAATTTTTCCTGTTTTAGTAAATACACGCACACAAAAAAGGATATATTGCCACTCATCCTTTTATCGTATTATCATACCAGTTCTGTAACTTAAAATAGTTATATTTACCTTAACTGTAAAACATATTAAATATTATCTCGTATAGATGGACGAGATAAGAGTTTGTAAATCGTAGGCATTCTATTTTTCTTTCCTGTTACCCATCTATTTTATTCATATATATTTTATTATGCAAGACGGATATTTCCGTAGAAAATACCATCTTAAATACGAATCTATGTTTAGCGACAAGAGAGTGGAATACATAAAAACCCATAAATTCCAAAATGGGTAGCAAATTAGCCTATATATGCAAATTAGCAAAATTGGTAGCCAATTTGCAAATTAGAAAAATGAATAGCAAATTTGCAAAATGGGTAAGAAATTAGGAAATTGCAAAATTTCATGAATTATAAATAATACATGCATTTTAATGCTAATCACTTGCTATATGAGTATAGGAGTGTAGCCTATATAAATATGCCTACGTGTTAGGCTCATAGTACCAAGCAATTCGAAACTAGCGTTAATACAATTTTCAACTAACGTGAAATATTTTATTTGTTATGAAAATGGTTGCCTCTTACTCACTCGACAACTTGAAGCCAACCATATTTTGGTTCGCTGGTCTCCATCCTTCTCAGGTACGTTGCACGAATTATTAAGGGCGTCTAACCCAAATTTTTACGTAAAAATCACCCATTAGTTTGTCAAAATAACCTGATCAGTTAGTATTGACCATTAATTCGTTTCAATTATATGTTTGTCTTTAATTAAAATACTTTGTACAAAAGCTTAGAATAAGGTAAATAGATAAACATAACAGAAAGACAATATTTTTAGTAGTCTTCAGGAAGTGACTGTCCCTAGGGTCTATCTATCTAAAGGTTCATATATATTCCCTACGTTTTTTCTTTATTTATCGTTAAAAAATATTTCACAATAATTAGGTAACTATTTTAAAAAATTCCATTAATAATTAAATCAAACAAAATGACATTTGAAAATAGTAACAATAATTTTTTAAACAAATCAAATAGCTTAAAACTTCATTTTCTCTAATAGTTATTGTTTTAGGAAATGTAAAAAGCATAAAATTTATAGAAAACCGTAAAATGACTCCATGATTTTAACCTAATTACACTTTGTATGTGATATCTTAAAATGGTCTCCATGATTCTATCTCATTTTTTGTACGTACAGTTATCTTTTAAAATATGATTTTAACCAAATTAACATTACTTTACATTTGCAATATACTATGTGATGAAGATTTTTCATAATGTATGGCCTAAATCAAATACCTACACTAACAATTTGTCGAAACATATGCATATCATGAGTGACGAGGATAATGTTTCAGCCCTTGTGTAAAATGGAATATTATAAAAGTGATTGGCCACAGTTTTTTTTTTTTTTTTTTAGGTTTTTAAGTTTAAGTTCATCCTATGTCAGCGCTTATTGTTGTATATCACCGTTGTACTGAATTACTCACTGTGACACGTCGCGATTTCTCAATAAAGTAAAAACATAGATTTGCAGCGGAAATACGAGATTTTTAAAATCTTTAAAGGCAAAACGGCCAATGTCACTATATTAGAAAACCAAAACTTAGTTTAATAAATCGTTTATACAAATGATACTTAAATAAATGTAAGGGATCCCAATCCTTTGATAAAAACAACATTAAGATATCAAACAAATAGAAACTACAATGGTAAGGGTGAATCGTTGTAAGTATAACGCTCGCTAGCTCACTCGTTATACCCCATGTAACACCAACCTAAAACCTGCTCATTCATGAAACATGTATGCCACAGTCAGTTGGGAGTAACTCAGGGTTCTCCCAGGCATATCAGATCAAAACACACATAAGCAAGCATTTACGCATATGTCATCATGAAACATATATTTATCATGCCGGATATGAGAATAACATTACCACAATAACAATATATGAGTATAGGATTCATCATTCATCATCATCATCCAATACAAGACTCGAGGAAGACTCCTCTTGGCAACCACATGGATCACCCTTGGCTTGCATCTCACCATTAATAACCATGTACTTGAGAAGGTTAGGGACTCGACATACAAACCAACCACAAGCATCCAACAACTCCAAGTATAAAATCCAATATGTAATAAAATATAAGCAAACACACTATCGCGGTAAATGACACACACTAGCATCTGTACTTTGCAAGATAAGACAAACTAGTCTAAACCTCCCTGAACCGTATACGCACTAGTGGAAAAATCCCCTATCGCGTCAGTTCTAAGTGGTCATTTGCGTCTCTTTTGGGGTGACGCATTTCGAGGGGTCGTATTTGCTCTTGCGTCAATTCCATAACCGACGCAATAAAATGATCATTTGCGTCAGTTCAATTTTAAAACGACACGCATAAAGAAAACAATTTGTGTCAGATCTGTCATAGAAATGGACGTAATTTGTACTCTATAACTGACGCAATAAGATGTTTTTGGCGTCATTTCTTTACAAAACCGACGCAATTTCAATATGTTATTTACGTCATTCCTTTATAAAACCAATGCAATTCGAATATGTTTTTGCGTCATTTGTTAATAGAAATGATGCAACTTACATTTCATTTAACGCCAATTCATTTACCTTTTTGTGTCATTTCTTTCCAGAACCGATGCAATTTCTTTAATGTTTTTTTTTGCGTCATTTATTAGAAATGATGCAAATGACATTCTATTTTCCTACTAAAATTTTGGCAGTACCTTCCCATAAAACTGTCAATCCGAATACCAAAACTTAAAAGCCTGCAATAAGAAATAATCCAAACAACCTGTGACAACCCTCGCGAATGCGGAAAAATAAAACAAACAAGCATGTGAAATATAATGCGGAAATAGGTAATTTTAAAAACCTTTATACATGCAAGTTAAATAAGACGAGGAGTGTCAAAATATTACAACGAAATACGGAGATACAACAAAGAGACGGGGTCTCTTTAAAATGTTAGCAAAGAACAAGTGTTTAGCAAAACTAGCTAATATCGTCTAGAGGTGAAAACTTCCAGGGACAACGCCCGCTAGCTCACACCCGAACCCCAAAACATCATATGCAAAAAGTCATCCATGCAAGCAACCTGTTCATTCATGAAAAACATGAACGCCACACTCAGTGGGGAGTAACTCCGGGTTCTCCCAGCCATATCACATTAAACGTACATATAAGGAGATACAAAAGTAAAATCATGCATATATAGATATCCATGTGAGTTACGATAACAATAGATAGGCAATCCAATATATAATGATAAGATCATATGGAAATCAAATCCGAAACCATCATGTTATTCAAAGACTCGGGGAAGACACTCTTAGGCAACCGAATACGCTCACTAGGGCTTGCATCTCACCGTTAGCAGTATAAGATTGATAAGATTGAGACTCGACAACAAACCAAGTCAAGTCATGCGATGATCCATAGATCCAACATATTATCATCCATTCACGAACCAAGACATTGACGGTGTCCAGTCATGCAATGACCATGAACATATCATGAAATCACGCATTCAAGACGACTCAACGACATCTCTCCACGGTAAATGAAACGCACTAGCATCGTGTACATGGCAAGTATGATTAAAAGGCATCCACGGGATAAAGCGTTTCCCTGAACTCATACACGATGCTACATTTCGTATATGTAGACTAATTTCCTCCTGGTAGGAACGATAATTAAACATCTCCTAATCTAAACCTGGCCAGATTCTCGGAATCACATTTTCCGATTCGACATGCGATAAAGCGTTTCGCATCCAAGACTCAGTCTTACAAAGAAAACGCCGAGTACCCCAAATTCGGTAGATCAATTCACGAAAGAGGCGGAAAAGAGCTCAAGCCTCATAACAAGTGGTACGCTACATGCAAATAACACCACCTCGCAAGTACACAACATTTGACGGCCGGGTCGAACAACGCATAGCGTTCAACTCCCAACACCGTCGTCGTATGCCCAATAACACATGCATTTAAGCAGTAGGATACCTCTCCGTTCCGACATTCCAGCCTTACGAACGGGAAGGTAGCCAAGGGAATGAGAAAATAAAGCACAAGACAAAATCGTGCTCAAACCGTATCATTTGTAAAAACCGACTCAAAGTGGGACATATCGAAAAACCGTCACGAAACATGTGATACAAGCGAATAAAATATCATATATCCAAAACATGAATATTATAAGTCACTACGTAAAATTATAAGATAAACGGATCATGCAAACTATTATAAATTACGAGTTTTAGAAATTATAGGAAAAACATACAGCCGTGTTCCAGGCCGGGCAGGGGACCGGTGGCCGGTGGGCCGGCTCAGAACACAGGCAAAATTCCAAAATCATAGAAAAACAGAGAAAGTGGTCCAGGCCGGTCGGTGGACCGGCGGCCGGTCGACCGGCTCAGAACCGCCTATACAAAATTTCCCAAAAATTCAAGAATGTTACTGATGTGTTCCCAGCCGGTTGGCAGACCGGCGGCCGGTCGACCGGCAGGGAGCACCAGTTCATCCGAGAGCCTTCAATTCATTTCCAAATCATTTCAATTCTCAAATATACTTCTAATAATCATCAACAATCATTATACATCATCAATATTCATCATATAACAAAATTCATTAATCATACCATGAATTGTAGGCTTCCTAATCGTATTCTAATACGATTTCTAGCATATAAAGCATGTAAAACTCGTAAATGATACCGAGTAACCCTTCACCGTTACCTTTAAGCGTCTCTACTAATCATCAAGCTCCTCTTCAATAAGGTAATAGTCTTTGTCGGGATCTTGGAGGTCACCACCTACATAAAGATCATAAAAGATGAATGAAATTCATCTTGAGAAAGACGGAAAGATTGAAAAGCGAGAAAGACGGTGATTTTAATATCAATACGGATAGAGGAAGGTAAGGGGAGAAGAATGAGATGAACTTACATGAATTTTATCAAGTAACGAAGAAGTTACGATGATTCAAAGATCGAAAAATGGATGGAAACAAGGGTTTGGGATTTCTTATGAAGGAAGAAAGGTGTTTGTGTTTGAGTAGGAAAATAGGTTTAGGAGTATGAGTTGTGTATAAGTAAGGAAAAAGTCAACCAAAAGTCAAACTCGCCTTAAGACGGGATTCTCATCGAATCTCGCAGAAATTCCAAATATGAACTCGGATATTCTAAATTCGACTCGAAACTTAAAATTATAAATTAAAACTTAATTTTGCTGAAAAGATTTCGTAAAATATTTCTACTAGAAAAATAGGGTACATTTCCGGGTGTTACACAACCACTAAGGCGTCACATGTAACACAACATTATATCTCATTCAGTCAAACAATGTTACAAATACAATCCATTGTATAAATAATCTCTCAAACTTCTTAATTAATAAGGTAATATATACTAAATGTTCTCTAAGCATTTAGTAGCCCAAACTTCTCTAGCCAAATTCATATCGCTGATTGACATGGTCGAATTTGCAATATTCTGCATTTTCAAAATCAGTATACAGTAAGAAAAATTGAAAAGACTTAAAGTGAGATTGAATTACCTCCTCAAAGTCATTCTCCGCAGATTTAGAATAGTAGAATGTTATGTCATACATCCATTTCATGACATAATAACCACACTCATAAGACTTTGGTTGTTGCAGACACTAAAGTTTTTAAAAAACATGTTATTAATAATATTTTTCAAATTATTAGTTGGCAAATAAAATAGAAATAGTTAAAGTTTTATTTACCTCGACCACTTTGATACGGAGTTTACTTTTTTTTTTTATTATAATTACGTCTTCCTCGATAAGCACAATATAATATCTAACCACCTTCAAGTACAGGTTTTATGTTCAACTTCTTTGAATTCTTTTGTCTCAAGTCCAAAATATACATCGTGTTCAATCCCACACAAACGACAACCAACATCCAATGGTTACTATGATCAAAACATGACAAAGTCATTACATATAAAAAAATTAAGAGAAGTTATATGCATATATAGATCAAAAGTAAGTTTAATACTTACTCCTCATAAAATGCTCCCATGATATATTTCTTTTCTTCGTGAATTTTCATTGCATGTCCAATATACTCTTCACATTCTCTTGGATTACGCATGTACTCCACAAGTTTCATGGGGCACAAGTATGCAACTAATTTAATGGCTTTGATAGTAGTTCCACATTGATACAAGAAACTACAATTTTCATCATTATACCATTAGAAAATTAGTAACCAAACTATTAGTGAACAAAACACCGGTAAATGACATAGGTTCATATACCTTTCCCAAGCTTGAAGCATAACAACATTTAGCCACAGATATCGAAACATTTGCCTAATTTCAACAACGGTCAAATGACATTCAATATGGTTATTCTCTTTGTAATTAAAAACTGAGGCGTCAATCACAATTTTAACGCATGCATTGTTCGACAAGTAGCACAACTTGTCTTCTTATATCTTGCAGTGATAACTCAAGTCATTAACTTCCTCCAAACTAAGGGGAGCTTTGTCATTTTCTTCAGCTCTTATCTTTCGTTTCCCCTTGTCCTTTTCAACAGATGGTGCCTATAACATAAAAAGATTAAAGTGTCAAAACATTTCCTTGCACTTGATTTAAATGAAGCATCAGATTCTTATAAAATAAGGATAATATAACTTTACTACCTTCTTTCGAATCTTATTGTCGGATGCATTAGTGTCTTTTGACTTGCCTTTTCTCTTTCGAGTATTTTCTTCATTATTAGCCTAATAATAATATTTGAAATAGTTACAATATTAAATTTAATAAGGCTAAACCAAAAAGTTAATTGGATCTCCAAAAATGTAGACTTTTCATAAGTAATAATAGTTTTGTATCAAGTTACCTCATCTTCACCTAACAAATTCAAGGTTTTTGGCCATTGCGCAAAGCTCCCTTCCACCCATGGTCAATGGTGTGTTGTGTACCATTTTGCTTTTAACCCATGGTGAAACCATCCCCTCAGCAACAACAATCACTTCTCCCTCTTCAATGATAGCAAGTTAACAAGGAACTCTCTCCTAAAAATTCTCATAACACAGTTACTTTAGCAAACTAAATGTTACAGCAAAACAAATGATGTTAGGAACATATAATGATACTAATAAATTACGGGCGATAAAAATAAAATGTTTGACGGTAATAAATTACCTTTAACTCGATGAATGGGTCTTTAAAATGAGTTGACTGATACCTACTTTGATCATGTTCCCGGGGAGAATGATTCTTTGGGAAATCCTCCAAAGTAGCATCAAATAATGATATTTTTCCACCATTTCTCAAGGCTTCAGCTAATTTCGTTTCCAATACTACATTCATTTGCTCCATGGTTTCACTCTTTGCCTTCTCAATAAGCAACTCGATGTCATCATCTGTATACCGCTTCCCACAATTCTCTCGACTTGGTGGTTTTCCAAAATACGTTTGTAGACCAGCAAAGCCGCCAACTCCACTCGTTCTCCCGGTGTGCTCTGGTTTCCCTAATGCTTTTACCAATGCATCCTCAAATCTAGACGGAACAAACTCTCCCTTTTCCTCCTTTTCCTTCCAATGCCTCTGTTATCAAGGAAGGATGGTTCAAAAAAAGAACACACAAAATTTTCTCAATGAATTAGAAAACATACTTGTTTAAATCGAACTTATAAATTCATCAATAACGTTTTGCAATCGTGGTGGAGTCGGGGCACTAGATGGCGGGGTATGTGCTTTGATCCTAAGATAGCCCCGATCGGTAAGACGATTCACTACCGATTTCTGTGTAAGAGCGGGATCTTCATTAGGTTTATTCTCTTTCTCTTGCTTAAGTTCTTCTTTATACCATTTTTCTTGTTTGCCTACTTAGCCGGCCCTTCCTAAATAATGTGGATGTATATTATGCTTCTGGGCGTCCTGGACGTTTTTCCTCTTTTCCTACAAGACCATATTTACAATTAAGACAAGAAATTTCAAATATATTCCGAGTTTGCAATATAGTTTCGTTTCAAACTACTTTGGATGAATTAAAATTTCGACCATAACATACCTTAAATTTCAACGAAACGGTGTATATATAAAAGACCGCAAATTCTCCTGTAAAACCGTCGCAGGATGCGACCAGTTAACAGTGACCACTTTTTGACAAATAGTGACCATTTTTTGATAAATAGTGACCATCTTTTATGACTAAAAAATGACTTTAATTTTCATGATGGTCACTATTTATCAAAAAGTGGTCACTATTGACCAAAAAGTGATCACATTTTGAAACAACGCACGGTATGAGACCGTCGTATAAGAAGTGACACTTTTTTATAAATAGTGACCATGTTTTATGACGAAAAGACCGTCGTACATGAAAGTGATTGATAAAAGACCGTTTTAGTGGATTAATTAAAATCTACTTGCCATAATGGGCCGACAATACCATAGCACTGCCCACATTATCTATTTCTAATTACGACACTTGCTAGTTGCTAGTTGCCATAACAAGCTGCCACATTATCTACACTAATATGCCACACCATTAACCATACCACCGTAATCACCTCACATCATCAAAAGCTTCATCTTTCCTATATATCATCTCTTCAGCAAAAGCTTCATTTTCAGATCTACATCTAATTAAACATGAAGATGATCCATCATCATGATTAAACATGAAGTTGATCAATCATTCTAATTAAACACGAAGAAAGTGGAGTTCAACGAGCCAAAAGCTCGTGGTAAGCCATTCTTCATCCTTCTTCTTAATTGGATCTTGTCTGAAAATATTGCTTCTTAATCTAATTAGTAGCCCTTCGAGGGTTGTCAAGTTTATGCTTAATTGTTTTGTGGTATAGTCATTGTGTAGTAATTAGGGGATGTATGAAACCTCTTAAATCATTATTGTTTTCCCTATTATCACTATGAACCCTCCTTAATCGTTCTTTAATTTTGCTCCTGCTGTCACTATGAAACCTCCTAATTTCACTATGTGTTTTTGTTTTTCTGAATTATACAAGAATATGGGAGGTATGTTAATCATGAATAAACATGTTAAAATTGAGGATTTTGCAATCACAAAATGAGGTTTCAGGAAAAAAGTAGTATGCATATAAAAAAACGAAGCTACCCAGTATTAATACAATAGATACCTTTCGTAAACCATATCTTTGATCTCACCTTATCAGCAATTTAGTGTGGTTAGAGCAATTTAGTGTGGTTAGAGTCCACTGTATGAACTAACTACAGCTTATATGTGTCAAACATGCCTTCACAGTAACTGAAATTTGAATATAAGGTAGAGTGAATGCATCAAGTGTGGATTTTAATTGTGTTTCTATCATCATTTCCTAAGTATCAGATGCAAAGTAACTGTGTTACTGTCACCATTTCCTATTAGTAACACTAACCTGAAACTTTGGATCCATGCGTTGCTTAACAAACTCGTCGCAATCTTCTTACGTTAGTTGTTTGTACTTTCAAACTGGACTTTCAATAGCGCCTTCTCCACCATCGAATTCTTCATCATCAGACACTTCTTTTGGGAAAATGTAAGTGCTTGTCATCCTCGTCTTCCAATCCTTAAATCTATTACGCACAGCCTTTAAAATATTCATCTTTTTGTCATCATCAAGATTCCATGTTTTCTAAGAAAAGAAGGATGCATGTCAGAACAATATAACAACAGAGCAGTAGAACAGCAGAACAACATGTCTTATACTAAGGAATCAGAATAGCTATGATAGACCCAAACAATAATTTCTTTTCAATCAAATAATCATAGTTTTGAAAATTTCTTACCCTCGCACAAAGCCATATTGTATTTTTTTTCGCCGTTTGTTACATCTTTCCAACTACGAGTGATCCTGATATTTCACGCCATATTTCTCATATCATACCTAAAAGCCTTCAACTTTGGCCCATAAGGCTGGCCAAGCTTATTAAACTCAATATGTAGTGGTTCTTCGTCTTCTTCATTCTCATTATTGATCATCTCTTCAAAAGATTTTCCCGTTGACGGACCCCTCACCTTTTTTTTGGTATTCGATTCTTCTTCTCCATTTGTACCCATATTGTGCACCTGCAGTTAATAAAAAAATGTTAGTGTGAATAACTGACGAAAACTAAATCATTAGCATAGAGTGGGTATTTAGAAATTCTTATAACTAGACACAAAAGAATCAGTCGCCTTCTAGTTTAGATGTATTACAATTCAGAGGTTTTTGTCCCTTCCAATTTAAAATGGAATAAAAAATAAACCTGGAGAATGTGGTCTGGTTTGCTAAAACAGAAACGTCATGCACAGAACATAAAAGCTACAAGATGGAAATACAAGATTAATGATATAACTCATAAGCCAAGTTATCAACTTAGAATAACAAAAACAGATACTGCTTACTGAAATGTAAGCTCATAGCATAACTTCGTTAAAAAGAAATCTTATTTCAAATAATTATAAAACGAGTTCAACTAATTATAAAAAAACAAATGTTAGCCGATCATCACCGCAAATGACATGATCGTAACCAAACTCATTAAAAACAGCCAAGTATGTTATCTATTATTTGGTGTTATCAAACAACAATCCCTCATCATGGTCCTCTCGCACATAGACCTCGTCACGTAGTACTTGTAGAGTTTGGCAAGTGGTCAAAAAGGGAGAAAGTTCATCAACTTGATCATACTCTTCTTCATCAACAATACCGTCTACACCAAGAATGCGTCTTTTGCCATTACAAACAATTGAGCGTTTCATGTCTAAAGGATCATCTATGTAGAAAACTTGCTTTGCTTGAGATGCTAGAATATAAAGGTCATCTTTGTGTCCTAAAAAATTGAAATCTACTAAAGTGAATCCCATATCATCAACATTGACTCTTTTATCACAATCGGCCCACTTACATCAAAATAAGGGTATTGAGATATCATGATAATCTAGCTCCCATATGTCCTCAATTACCCCATAATAAGGCTTTGTTATATCCACGAGTTGTTTACCCTTCCCTACATATTCAACTGATGATGCCACAACAGTAACGCCACTATTTTGCATCTTACTTTTCTCATCTTGGCGACTTGTGTAAAAGCAAAACCCATTGATATCATACCCTTCATAAGAAATGATGTTAAGCTTAGGACCATATGCTAACCATCTTAAGTTCTCACTTAGCTCACGGGTTGTATTTGACAACTCCGTCATCACCTTTTCCTTAAACCAGTGTACAAATGTCCGATTATGTTCACCTACAAACCAAGCTTCACGTTTATGCGGATTTTCTCTCTTTATTAAGGAAAAATGATCACTTAAATAAGGATGAACTACAGTCATATGTTGCAAAACATACATATGTGCTTTATCAAAACATACACGGTTAACTGTAATGAACCGTTTCCCCAAAGTACCTTTCCCTTGAAGTCGTCCCTCATGTCGCGATGTAGGAAGTCCAATAGATTGCACATTCATTAACTAATCTTGGCAGAATCCAAGTGTCTCACAAGCAACAGTTGCTTCAACGATACTAGCCTCAGGCCGATACCGATTTTTCACTCGTCTCTTATACGTCCCCATCTCTCGCTCCATAGCCCACATGTTTCTCAGGAACACCGGGCCACAAAGTTTAATCTCTATAACCAGATGAACAATTAAGTGAACCATAATGTCGAAGAAGCTGATAGGAAAGTACATTTCAAGTTCGCAAAGTGTGACAATAATATCGGCTTGTAACTCATCCAAAAACTTTGGATCAATGTCCTTAGAATTAATTGCACTAAAAAATCTGCAAAGCTTAATGACTACATGTCTAACATGCTTAGGTAAAACGGACCGAATAGCCACGAGGAGTAGTTGTGTCAACAAAACATAACAATCATGGGATTTCAATCCGACTAACTTTAAATCCTTTAGTGACACAAGACAGCTTATGTTTGAGGAATACCCCATGCGGCACTTTTATACCTTTAAAGACTCACACAATAACGTCTTTTCCTTCCTCGATAGGGTTGTGCAGGTCGGGGGTAAGTAGGTACGTTTCCCCTTTTCAACTGACTTTACCTCAAAACGGCCCCTAGCAACCATGTCATATCTAGCTTTGACCCCATCCTTAGTCTTATTAGACATGTTCAACATAGTGCCAATGATACTATCAAACACATTTTGCTCTAAGTGCATGACGTCAATACAATGCCTAACCGACAAGTGCTCCCAATATGGTAGGTCCCAAAAGATGGACCTCTTTGTGTGGTACACCCCATCCGGTGGAGGTCTGTATGGTTTTCCAAACTCTGTGGTGATGTTTCTAACTCGCTCATGATACACTTTTCCACTTAAAAACAATGGAGGAGGTCGGTACTCAGTTTTTTCACAGAAAGCCTTCTTCATCTTACGATATTGATGATTTTCGAAAAGAAATCGACGACCACGCATGTATACATATTTCCCACAGTTCTCCAACCATTTAGATTCAGTGTCATCACCACATACCGGGCACCCCTTGTCAGTCTTCAACCTATAACCAGGTTTCCATAAGCCGGAAAATCATTAATAGTACAATATAACATAGCACGCATTTGAAAGTGTGAACCGGTAGCTGCATCAAACAACCGCACACCAACATTCCATAAAGATTTCAAGTCTTCTACTAGTGGCGCCAAATAAACGTCTATGTCATTGCCTGGTTGTTTAGGACTTGATATTAGCAATGTATGTAAAATGTATTTACTCTTTGTTGTAAGCCAAGGAGGGAGATTGTAAATTATTAACATTACTGGCCAACTGCTATGTTGGGTACTCAGAGTCCCAAAGGTATTAATTCTATCGGTACAAAGCCCTAGTCTTAAATTCCTAGGCTCCCCACCAAAATCTGGAAATGTTATATCAATTGTTCTCCAATGGGGGGCATCAGCCACATGTCGTAATTTACCATCTTTATTTCTCTCTCTGTGATGCCACACCATAAATTTTGCATCTTTTGGATTTGCAAAAACCCGCATAAACCTTGGTATAATTGGCAAATACCATAATTGGCATAAACCTGTTCATCCATGAAAAACATGAACGCCACAGTCAGTGGGGAGTAACTCCGGGTTCTCCCAGCCATATCACATTAAACGTACATAAAAGGAAATACAACAGTAGAAGCATGCATATATAGATATACATGTGAAATACAATAAGGATAGATAGGCAATTCAATATATAATGATAAGAGCATATGTAATACAAATCTGAATCCATCATGTTATACAAAGACTCGGGGAAGACACTCTTAGGCAACCAAATACGCTCACTAGGGCTTACATCTCACCGTTAGCGGTATAAGTTTGATAAGATTGAGACTCGACAAACAAACCATGCCAAGTCATGCAATGACTATGAATAATCAATCATGTAATCACGCATCCACGCATAACAATACAATGACGACCTCTCTCACGGTAAATGAAACGCACTAGCACCGTGTACATGGCAAGTATGATTAACAGGCATCCACGGGAGAAAAACATTCCCTGAACGCATATACGATTCAATCCATTTTGTATATGTAGACTAATTTCCTCCTGGTAGGACGACGATAATAATACGGTCCTAGTCTAAACCTGGCCAGACTCTCGGGATAAGACATTTCCCCGATTCGACATGTGATAAGACGTTCCACATCCAAGACTCGATCATACAAAGACGTCGAGTACCCCAAATTCGGTAGAACAATTCACGAAAGAGGCGGAAAAGAGCTCGAGCCACATAACAAGCGGTACGCTACATGCAAATAACACCACCTCGCAAGTACACAACAGTTGACGGCCGGGTCGATCAACGCAAAGCGTTCGCCTCCCAACAACGTCGTCGTATGCCCACTAACACATGCAATTAAGCAGTAGGATACCTCCCCGTTCCGACATTCCAGCCTTACGAACGTGGAGGTAGCCAAGGAAATGAGAGTACAAAGCACATAACAAAATAGTGCTCAACATTTGTAAAAACCGACTCAAAGTGGGACAAACCAAAAACCGTCACAAAACATGTGATTAGGGAATTATATAAACTTAATTATGATAAAAATGAATCAATACATGATACATAAGCATTAGAACAAGTTTATGAAGCATAATGAATAAAAACATAGATCACCTCTCCAAAACAACGTTGTTTGGAACCCAACGAAAACAAGGGTCCACTTCAAACGGTCATAACTAGAGTTCTAGACATGAAAATGCAGAAATTCTAAATGGAGGTGATAGCTTATCCTCTTACGGTTCCAACGGGATGTCACAAGCTCAAAACAAGCAAGTAACGAAGGAGATATGATCATTTTATGAAAAGGGGTCAGTGCATGAAAACTGCAGTCGGCCGCGAGTAACGCATCCAACGCCACCACGACGCAGCCTGCGTCCTACGACGCAGCCAGCGTCCCATGACGCAGCC
The DNA here is from genome assembly GCA_022085475.1 of Heliosperma pusillum. Taxonomy (NCBI): domain Eukaryota; kingdom Viridiplantae; phylum Streptophyta; class Magnoliopsida; order Caryophyllales; family Caryophyllaceae; genus Heliosperma; species Heliosperma pusillum. The sequence continues at coordinate 44,278 of JAIUZE010001651.1, forward strand.
TGCGTCCCACACGGGATTCAGGAAACGATCAAATCCCAACAAATTACCAACAACAAAAATCCTCATTTATCATCACAAACCATCAATTCTCATATCAATTAACAACTAACAACATCCATCAACAACAACACAAGTCCTAAGCATACTAACCATAATCTAAATACGATTACTAGCCTAGAAAACACATAAAACACGTAATTGATTTCGAGTAACCCTTCACCGTTACCTTATTGCGTCTTTACTCCGCGTCAAAGTCCTCTTCTATTAGGAAATAGTCTTTGTCGGGATCTTGAAGGTCACCACCTACAAAATAGTTAATAAAAGATGAATTTACTTCACCTTGAGAAAGACGGAAAGTTTGAAAAGCGAGAAAGACGTTAATTTTATTACCAATACGGATAGAGGAAGCCAAGAGGGGAAGAATAAGACGAACTTACGTGAATTTGAGCAAGAAACGAATGAGATATGACGATTCAAAGATTGGATGAAAATGGAGGCAAGGCTTTGATTTGGGTTTCTTAGTGATGAAGTAAGTTGAGTTGTGTGAGGAAGGAAATAGGTTAAGAGGGAGTATTAGGGAGTATGAGGAAAAAGCCAATAAAAAGTCAAAGGCGACTTAAGACGGGTTTTACTTGAAAACTCGCGGAAATTCCAAATACGAACTCGGAAATTCTTAATTCGACTCGGAAAATTAAATTCTAAATTAAAACTTAATTTCGCTGAAAAGTATCCGTAAAATATTTTGACTATAAAAATAGGGTACATTTCCGAGTGTTACAATCACCCCACCTTTTAAAAAGTTTCGTCCTCGAAACTTGAGAGTAGGAAACAATAGTACCAAGGACAAGAATCGGTTTTCAAAATTAATATGAAGACTTTTATAAGGGAAAAACATTTATGAAATGATGTTCTTCTCTAAAACGGTTTAAAGAAATTTTCACAAGTGCGAAACTTTATTTACGAATCACAAGAGTGCCCGTCGCGAACGAGAACTCCAGCTATCAAAATCAAATCAGTGTCGAAATAGTGAAATCGAAAATCATAACAAGAGTTAGTAAGTGTAGGACTAGTCACCAGACGTCTCTAATTACAAGTCCAAACATCCAACCAAACACAAAATCCAAATATAAAAGGGAAAGAAATCTATTTTCTCCAAAAAGGAGGTACAAAAACCATCTTTAGACTTCTTTGAAACGTTAAATTAGATATACGATATGGAGATTTGAAGGTTTTCTCAAAGATAAAATCAAAATAAGAAGACACTACACGAACGTAGAGCGACTCGAACATCAAAATCACAAATCGCGATACTAAGAGGTACGTCCAACGAGCATAATGGACCGAAAAAGGAAAGGATTGAAGAGTAGTGGATTGAGTAAGGATCAATTTGAGGGAAAAGAGAGAAATGAACCACAATACTATTTTCCATCTATGACAATTCAAATGTCGATCACAACTTGACATCACTAACTTCACGAGTAACTAGTCCTCAAGAGCTAGAGTGCAATTTATCCTCAACATTTTCAATCATCAGATTCCTACAACAAATATTTCATAATCATGAAACTTCGAGTAACAAATCCCAATTATTCAAATCCAATTAGAATCTATTAAGGTCCATCGGCACGGTAGACTCCACAACTAACAACTCACATGAAATATTCATTACGTACTCTAATCCTCTTAGCTTCATCAAAACTCTTATTAGAAACCACCACAAAATATTTATATCTAGGGAAACAAGACCGCTAACAACCACAAGGTAAAAGAGACTTACCATGAAATCCTTTGATCCAATTTATTCCAAAACTCATTACCCTGAATTATTAACAATGAATCTTCTCATCTTCAAAAGTTAAATCACAAAACCTCAAAAGAGATTAGTCACACAATCTCATTTCACTTAACTTTTGCCAATCGTAGGGTAATGCGACCGTAAATCAATTTATTTAGCTCCTTCAGAATCTTAATACATCGGTTTTCGCTTATGACAATATTCCTCACGTTTGGTCATCCAATCCAAATTCCACAAAGTAATTATTCCCGTTAGGGTCCAACATTTAAAGACAACAATTTCCCAAGTAACATTTAAAGAAATCACTAAAATTCTTAACCACAACAACACACTATCATTATGCTTATTTCGATCCTCAAAATGATATTGCAACATCAAGTTTTCATAGTCTAAAACCACTAGGAGAGTTTCATCCTAAGCTTATCCTCCATTCCTTATAATCATCTAAACATGAAACTAGCTCAATAGGACGGGTAGGAACCATATTTGAATCTTCTTCAAAACACACCTACTAATCCTTACGTTAGCTAAAGAGAAAACTACCGCTCAAAAGAGTAGGGATAAATGAACATGATACAAGGAACATTAGGAAGCCTCATTAAAGACTACGATAAGATGGAATTAAAAGACGAAGGCGAAGAAGGAAAAACGAGGCTAAAATTAAGGAAGTGAACTACCAAACACGATCTCCGGGGGAGCATCGACTTCGGCTCGACGGAGTACATAACTGGATCCTTTAGTTTTGGCACCGGTTGCGGAAGTCTGACGATCGGGACACTCACGAATGAGGTGTCCAGGTTTCTTGCAGAAAAAGCAAAAGAGGGGCCTATCATAGCATCCTAATCCCGGGTGAAAAGGTTTCTTACAACCGTCACAAAATCGACTTCGAGCTTGAGCTTGAGGGGGAGCATTGAAACACCTCTGGTTAGCATAGGCATTAGAGGAAGAGGGAGTGAAAGGTCTTTTGTCATGGAAGTTTGACCTTGGATTGAAAGAGGAAAAAGGAGATGGATTCTTCATCTTCGCTCCATCACTAACGGCCTTCATGGATTCCTCGGCCCGAAGGGCATCATCATACAAGTCTCCGAAAGATGTAGAGCTCCTCCTTACTTTGCTTTTAAGGAAAGCACTAAGCTTATTACGATAGTAAAAAGCTCGATCTTCATCATCCTTGATGAGTCCTGGCGCAAAGTGAGCAAGCTTGTTGAATTGAGTGGTGAAGTCTTGGGTCATCAAATCACCTTGCTTGAAATCGATGAATTCTCTGAGTCTTTGATGCTTGAGCTTCATGGGGTAAAATCGGTCCTCAACAAGAGACTTGAAACATTCCCACTCGAAATTGATTTCAAGAATTGGGTGGGATTGGCAATCGACCACCAGTAGTCTGCCTCCCTTACCACGAAGAACTGAGCAATCCTTACCTTGTCCTCTTCACGGACTTGGTATAAGACAAATTGCTTCTCCATCTCTCGAAACCATTCCGAGAGCTCGGTAGGGTCCGGCTCTCCACCATAAGGCGTAATATTGCTCCTAGCAATTTGGCTAGCCACCCAAGCATAGCCTCCTTGGCGATTGTCTTCTCTATGAGGAGGGATTTGGTTGGCACGAACATTCGCCGCATCTTGTTGATTTCTCAGAAATTGAGTAAGAGCCCCGAGAATAACGTTCTCTTCTACTCGAGGTCCAACCATCTTCATAAGAAACAAAATATAACAAGTTAATCCTAACACTTAGCATAAACAAAGAGACTACCAAATAAAGTCCTTAATCTCTACCCATCTCTCATTTATTATTTTAAGGTCAAGTAGTTTAAGTTTAGGGTTCACGTGTGTGCGTCAGGAGTGATAAAGCTCTGATACCAACTGTGACAACCCTCGCGAATGCGGAAATAAAATATAACAAGCATTTGAATTATAAAGCGGAAAATAGGGTGTTTTTAAAACTTTTTACATGCAAGATAGAAATACGAGGAATGTCAATAATTACAAACAAAATATAAAATACTACAAGAGACGTAGTCTCTCAAAATTTTATCAATTTCAAAGTGATTAGCAAACTAGCTAAATAACGTCTAGAGGTGATTCATCCAGGGACAACGCCCGCTAGCTCACACCCGAACCTAAAATACCACAAGCAAAAAGCCATCCAATCAAGCAACTTGTTCATCCATGAAAAACATGAACGCCACAGTCAGTAGGGAGTAACTCCGGGTTCTCCCAGCCATATCACATTAAAGGTACATAAAAGGAAATACAAAAGTAAAAGCATGTATATATAGATATACATGTGAAATATAATAAGGATAGATAGGCAATTCAATATATAATGATAAGAGCATATGTAATACAAATCCGAATCCATCATGTTATACAAAGACTCGGGGAAGACACTCTTAGGCAACCGAATACGCTCATTAGGGCTTACATCTCACCGTTAGCGGTATAAGTTTGATAAGATTAAGACTCGACAAACAAACCATGCCAAGTCATGCAATGACCATGAACAATCAATCATGTAATCACGCATCCACGCATAACAATACAATGACTACCTCTCTCACGGTAAATGAAACGCACTAGCACCGTGTACATGGCAAGTATGATTAACAGGCATCCACGGGAGAAAAACATTCCCTGAACGCATATACGATTAAATCCATTTCGTATATGTAGACTAATTTCCTCCGGTAGGACGACGATAATAATACGGTCCTAGTCTAAACCGGGCCAGACTCTCGGAAAAACGTGTTCCGATTCGACATGCGATAAACGTTTCGCATCCAAGACTCGGTCAATCATAAACGCCGAGTACCCCAAATTCGGTCGATAATTCCCGAAAGAGGCGAAAAAGAGCACAAGCCTCATAACAAGCGGTACGCTACATGCAAATAACACCACCTCGCAAGTACACAACATTTGACGGCCGGGTCGATCAACGCATAGCGTTCGCCTCCCAACAACGTCGTCGTATGCCCACTAACACATGCAATTAAGCAGTAGGATGCCTCCCCGTTCCGACATTCCAGCCTTACGAACGTGGAGGTAGCCAAGGGAATGAGAGTACAAAGCACATAACAAAATAGTGCTCAAACCGTAACATTTGTAAAAACCGACTCAAAGTGGGACATACCAAAAACCGTCACAAAACATGTGATTAGGGAATTCTATAAACTTAACTATGATAAAAATGAATCAATACATGATACATAAGCATTAGAACAAGTTTATGAAGTATAATGAATAAAAACATAGATCACCTCTCCAAAACAACGTTGTTTGGAAACCAACTAAAACAAGGGTCCACTTCAAACGGTCATAACTAGAGTTACATACATGAAAATGAAGAAATTCCAAATGGAGATGATAGCTTATCCACTTACGGTTCCAGCGGGATTTCAAAAGCCCAAAACAAGCAAGTAACGAAGGAGATATGATCATTTTACGAAAATGGGTCAGTGCCGGAAAACTGCAGTCGGCCGCGCGTAACGCAGCCAGCGCCACCACGACTCAGCCTGCGTCCCACGACGCAGCCAGCGTTCTGCGCGGGATTTAGCAACGATCAAATCCCAACAAGTTACCAACAACAAAATTCCTCATTTATCATCACAAACCATCAATTCTCATATCAATTAACAACTAACAACATCCATCAACAACAACACAAGTCCTAAGCATACTAACCATAATCTAAATATGATTACTAGCCTCGAAAACACATAAAACACGTAATTGATATCAAGTAACCCTTCACCGTTACCTTATTGCGTCTTCACTCCGCGTCAAGGTCCTCTTCTATTAGGAAATAGTCTTTGTCGGGATCTTGAAGGTCACCACCTACAAAATAGTTAATAAAAGATGAATTTACTTCACCTTGAGAAAGACGGAAATGATGAAAAGCGAGAAAGACGGTAATTTTATTACCAATACGGATAGAGGAAGCTAAGAGGGGAAGAATAAGACGAACTTACGTGAATTTGAGCAAGAAACGAATGAGATATGACGATTCAAAGATTGGATGAAAATGGAGGCAAGGTTTTGATTTGGGTTTCTTAGTGATGAAGTAAGTTGAGTTGTGTGAGGAATGAAATAGGTTAAGAGGGAGTATGAGGGAGTATGAGGAAAAAGTCAATAAAAGTCAAAGGCGACTTAAGACGGGTTTTACTTGAAAACTCGCAGAAATTCCAAATACGAACTCGGAAATTCTAAATTCGACTCGGAAAATTAAATTCTAAATTAAAACTTAATTTCGCCGAAAAGTATCCGTAAAATATTTTCACTATAAAAATAGGGTACATTTCCGAGTGTTACAGGTTTGGGTTGTGTTCTTATGCAAAGTAGGAAAGTGGTGGCTTATGCTTTGAGACAGTTGAGAGTTCATGAAGTGAACTATCCTACTCATGATTTGGAATTGGCCGCCGTGGTTCATGCTTTGAAAGTGTGGCGACATTATCTTATTGGAGTTCATTGTCGTATATTCACCGATCACAAAAGTTTGAAGTACATATTTACTCTAAAAGAGTTGAATATGAGGCAAAGAAGATGGTTGGAATTGGTGAATGATTATGATTTTGAGTTATTGTACCATGAAGGGAAGGCTAATGTTGTTCCGATGCTCTTAGTAGGAAAGCTTCTCACGCATTGAATGCTATGCGGGTATTACCCGATGATCTTTGTGCTGAGTTTCGAAAGTTGAAGTTGGAATTCGTGGAGCGTGGATTTGTTTATGTTGGTGCTATGACTGCCGAACCTGTTTTTCTCCGTGAGATCCGCGAAAGCCAAGTTGATGATCTTACCTACAAGTCTATTCAAGCCAAACTTTTTGAAGGTAAAGCTAAAGATTTCAAGTTTGATGATGAAGGTGTTCTTCGTTTCCATGGCCGTTTGTTTGTGCCTAATGCTCTTGATTTGAGAAAGCGAGTTCTTGATGAAGCTCACCTTTCTCCTTATTCTATTCACCCCGGAGGTGATAAGATGTACAAAGACTTGAAGCTACAATTTTGGTGGCCGAACTTGAAGGGTGATGTTGTGTCTTATGTTGGAAGATGTCTTACTTGCCAACAAGTGAAGATTGAACACAAGAAGCCCGGTGGATTGCTACAACCTTTGGATATTCCGCTATGGAAGTGGGAATCTATTTCCATGGATTTTGTTATGGCTTTGCCGAGGACCGTTGGAAGTAAAGATGTCGTTTGGGTTGTTGTTGATCGTTTGACCAAGTGTGCTAGGTTTATTCCGATCAAAGAAACATGGAGCTTAGATCGTTTAGCGAAAGCTTATGTTGATGAGATTGTTGGATACCATGGTGTTCCCAATGAGATTATATCCGACCGAGATCCGAGTTTTTGTTCGAGATTTTGGAAGGCTTTACAAGAAGCCATGTGTAGTAAATTGTTGATGAGTACCGCATTTCATGCCGCTACCGATGGTCAGAACGAGAGGACTATTCAGACTTTAGAAGACTTGCTTAGGGATTGTGCACTCGACTTCCAATATAGTTGGGAAAAGAGTCTACCGTTGGTGGAGTTTTCTTACAACAACAGTTATCATGCATCGATCAAGATGGCTCCTTATGAAGCTCTTTATGGAAGGAAATGTCGAAGTCCTATATGTTGGAATCAATTGAGTGATGTTAGTGACTTAGGCCCCGATGTTCTTGTTGAGACTATTGATAATGTGAAGGTCACTCGTGATAGAATGAAAGCCGCTCAAGATCGGCAAAATTCTTATGCCGTTATCCGAAGAAGGCCGTTAGAATTTGAGGTTGGAGATACAGTGTTCTTGAAAGTATCTCCAATGAAGGGTGTTAAACGGTTTGGTGTTAAGGGTAAATTGAGCCCAAAATACATTGGACCCTTTGATATTGTGAAAAGGATTGGTGTCGTTGCTTACAAGTTTGATTTGCCCCCGAATTTGGCAAAGGTTCATGATGTATTCTGAAAGTCCTAGACCTCTAATTAGACTCCTCTAATTAGTTCATTAAATTACATTAACTTAATGATTTAGGATCTAGTTATCATGCATGCAAATATAAAAGCATAAAAGAAAAGATAAGACCAAAACATCCTTACATTGGGATTTTTCGGTTCAATATGGACACAATAAGAACTCCTTCTTATTCTTCTTGAGCATGAAATTAAGTGGATGATCCTCCAAAATAACCTCCAAAGTAGAAGGTCTCCTTCTTGTTGCACCCAAGATTAAACCCAACTAATTTTACCTTATTATTAACTAGATAATAAGTAAGATAAATACTACTAATATTATTGTATTACTACAGTAGTAATATGTAGAGAATATTATTATATATGAGAGTTTAGAGAGAAGTTGAGTATTTTAGAGAGATATGTCAAAACAAGTGAAAAACAAGAAGTAAGTAATGAACAACCAAAGTGCTCTATTTAAGTCACTTTGGCCGGTCATCAACTCACCAAAAGAGGTGATTTTCTTCCTTATTTTATTCACATGCAAAGTGGTAGAGTGTAGTGTTAGTATGTAATGATTTTAGGTTACTATTCATGTCATAATCACATGTTGCTTGTGAGTATGAATAAGAGCAACCATCATCACCAACCACTACATGTAAAACCGGCCATGTGAGGCCTATTTTGATCCATTTTGATTTTTGATATTTGTCCCACAAATACTTATTAATCATATGCTTAATTATCTTGTATAATTAAGTGTTAATTTGATCATATAACAATTATATGACTCAATTAAATAAATAATATGTACTTAACATTTTAAGTAATATTTTACCATTATATCAATATATAATGGGTCCCACAATGCTTAGTTAATTTATTTTACAACTCCTTGTAAATATAATTAACTAATTACCTCTATCTCAAAACCTCAACTAATTTAGTAATTTAACGATTAATTACTAAGTTAAATCTTATTTAATCGTATTAAAATAAGATATAAATTTATTAGTCAATTATCGCATAATTGAAAAATAAACTTAATCGAATTTGAGTTCTTAACTCAATTTCTAACAATTAACCCTCGTACATATCGAATATATGTAATGTACTAATTAACTGTATCATATACAAATAATTAGTTACTATTTGGATTTCATCCTTTAGGTGTGACCGAAAGGGATCAGTTGATCACCGCCGTTATACGACAATAACGTCAAACTCTAGTCAGCCAACCGTTATTGATTTACGTTAATCAACTGACGTGGATTATCAAAATATACAAATCATGCCACATATATTCCAAATGAGATTTAATATATAAATGTACTATTGCGGAGGACACTTACTCCAACAATCTCCCACTTGTCCGATACAAGTTGTGCATGTAGCAACACTATTGCGGAGGACTCCTCCTCCTACAATTTCTCCCACTTGTCTCGACAAGTTGTGTGCTACCGATTCTCTTGTCTCTTTTGCGTCACATCCTCCCACTCATTGCAAGGTGTCTTACAGGTCGCACTTGCAATTTGAAAATTATAAATAGAGTGGTTTTCTCGATCTGGGAGAATAACTGTCTGACTGAAAAATCTACCAGAGATCTCTTCCGAGAGTGGCCACGCATTTACAGTTACTACTCCTCGAGTGGCCCGAAGATGTTAATACCCAACGTGGGTGGACGATTCCTGTTGACCCATCTTACACTGTATGATGCAGATCACCATGACCCAGAAGATGTCCATCGGCCTCCTTTCACGGCACGACCTAGGACAAAAACCAAAGTCAATCGTAAACTACACCGACTCAGGTAAATGGTCGCCAGTCTAAAGAATCGACTCATAGGAATAAAATAGAAATCCCCGCCACGACCAGGCTTCAACAATTTTGATAAGGGACTCTAATATGGTCACTGCCCGACAGAGTGTCTCCACAGTCTGTCTATGTAAACGACCAGTCATCTCCATGACCCCATGGTGCTGAACCAACCATCGATCGACTTACAATCTAGTCACTTCGAGATGTCACCTCAAATGAGTGACTAGGGACAAAACACTAAGTTCATCCTGTTCACTTGAATTGGGTTCAACCTTTCTTTCAACCAATTCAGATAAACAAAGTATTAAAATTTAGTCAAACTAAATAAAGGAGTTTTTAATAAAACTCTAACAATGAATGCGATTATCAAATATTTGGAAAAATTGATACGCTATCAATAATTTCATATCTTATAATCTTTAGCAATTCAGTTACATATTTCAATCCCCATTGAAATGACATGACTATCATGTTCAGCCTGCAAAAAGCATGGCTAATGGATTAGCAATACTTACATCTTTCCCATCGTTCTGATTGCTATTTCTCTTTGTCTACGTAATCTCATATTACATAAAACCTTCTGAGTACGTGTCTAGGTTTGAATCTTGACTTAGGACTCTTGGCCTAAAGGTAGCTCCCACTGTTTTACCAGTATCATGGGATAGGATATACAACTATAGGAACTACTTCTAGTCCCTCCAATAGTGTCGAATCCAAGCTACTTTCATATGCATCATCATATGACACAATGTACTCCATTTCCGTTGTAAAATCCGCAATGATAAACTGCCTGAAACACTTCCAGCGGATACATGACATTTATATTTGAAAATGTCACTCCTACTTGGAACCTTTCCAATAGTCTTTTCTGCTTGGAACTCTTCCAACAGATAAATCTTCTATAAAGCATAGCCAGTTCGTGATTTCAAATCACTTTGATCAGTTTGGAAACTGAAGTCTGTGTAAACTCTTACACACAACTCACTATAAACTCCAAACATATGGAACATATCTTTTAGTCCTTCGCAAGTACTAAGGATGTTCATTATGGCTATCAAGTGACTTTCACTTGGATTTGATTGCAAATGATTCATCATGCTCAAAACATGCGAAATGCCGGATTGAGTATACATCACAGCGTATATAATTAAATTGATCTCGCAGCGGAAGCAAAAAGGAATCAATTTATCATGTGTTCAACTTCCTTGAACTAGTCAAAGATCTTATCAATATAAGAATTTTGACTCAACGCTAATATCCTTTTACATTTATCTTCATAAATCCAGATATCTAAAAGATGTATTCTACTTCTCCAAAATATTCCATCATCTAAAATGATCAATATGTCTCCACATATAAGACTGATGCACACCACATTACTCCCACTTAACTTTATGTATAAACATAATTCCTCGAGATATCGAGAAATATTTTATGACATGATTGACACACCAATTCTAACTCTTTAGTGCTTACTTAAGACATACTCTTAAGCTTGCAAATTAACTTAGGATAATTAGGATCTACAAACCCACAGGTGAATATAAAATATATACTACGTCTTCTAGAATCGTATTCAAGAAGGTGGTTCTTGAGATCCAGTTGACATCATACTATTATGAATTACTGTAATCGCTAAGTATATTCGAATGGATCGAAGAAATAAGGTTGGTGCAAAACTCTTTGCCTACCAATTTATCTTTTGAAACAATTTAATGTTCATCCAAGCAAATTTCGATCTTAAAAATCAATTTACATTGAAGAGGTCGTACTTCTTCAAGTAAAATTAACCAGGTCACATACCTGATCATCATGCATGGAGTCCATTACGAATCACATGACTCTAAGCCATAGCAAGAAGTTAGGACTAGAAACAGTCTTTTATAAGTCACAGATTAGAATTCATCGCTATTAAGGAGTGATAAAATTCCACCTGACCTCCTAGGTTCCGAAGAAACAACTACTGAACAAGCAATGAGGAAAACTTTTTTCCAGACCATATGCTCAGTTTGTGGCTCTTGAAACATTTTCTCCCACTCTGTCTTATCAAGAAATAATCGTATTTTTATTGAAAGACAGCATCACGAGTCACAAACGGTTTGTTCTCGTGGTCAATGTAGGATTATTGAGCACTTGTTTCATTCGGTTAACTTACAAATTAGGTACGCTACCCACCCATATCGTATATGGAATTAAATCAAACTGTTTTAACTGTGTTTTAATATGGTGGGATAAGAAATAGCAGACAAAAATATGAAGATCCCAAGGTTAGTCAAATGGCTCATTTTGACTTGACAAAGACAAAACCATATCGTATAAGGTTCTGTTTCTCTATTCAACAACACCTTATCTAATAATGTGTATTAGAGAAGTTAACTTGTGAAACCATTTCACAATACTTTTGGTGATTAATAAATACTTAGATATTTATAGTTATGATTTAATCGTAAGTCCTTGTCTAATACTCTTGGTGATTAACTACTTCACATTGAAGCTCTTTGAACTTTTCAAAGATTTCGCATAGCACCTCATTAAGTAGAATCAAATATAATATCTACTTAAATCGTTGGTAAATAAAGTGAAAGAGTCATAACCATCTCTGGTTGTGTTTTTTATTGGACCACGCATATTCTAATGAAATAGGGCCAATAACTCACTAGTTCGATTTCCTTTTAAATAAAAAGGGGACGAATCATTTTGCTTTGAATACAAGATTCGCACGCACCATAAGATTCAAAATCAGATGGTTTAGGGATAGTTGTCAATACTAGCCTCTTAATGTGCTACACAATCCAGAATTAAGATTAGATTAAGGTCACCAATTTTGAGCCTTTTTCAATCTATATGACAAGCAATTTCTAATTTAGGTCAAGAATATAGTTACCTTTGATTGGTATGGGATATCCATTGACCAAGTATAGGCATAAATAGATACAACGTTTGTTCTATTCACAAAAGTGAGACACTTGTGTCGTACACTAAAGTGGATACTATATTCTTTATTTAGAGGTCATGTACATAATAACGTTTATTAAAGTATACCTCTAAATCCAAAACTAGATTGATCACATTATAACTTTTATATGTTTCTATAGAAATAAAACTACAATAGTTATATTTCCCTTGTAGGTCGACATTTAATCATGGTTAGTCGTCGCACGAATCATTATTATATGCATTGAATACATTGATGAAAACCATAATGGATATCTAATACCCAAAAATTGCATTTAGCAAAATAAATGTCGATCATATAGATATTATGGGTGAAAAAGTACACCCGATTTCTAACTCTTTAGAAAACTTGGGGAAGATTCTTTTCTTGTGTCCTACACTGTAAAATAGAATCGTCAAAAGTTGGGTTCGACACCTTGCTTGGGTTTTGACTTTACTATTCAAAATAGTCTTGCCTTTTTCCCTTGCCTTGTGTCCAAGTCGAGCCAACCTACTCTTGAACCTCGTCTTAACAATTAAGAATATAAACATCATTCTTAGTGCTCCCACTCACTTTCATGAATCTCTACTTAGACAAGTATATTAGAATTATTGTGAAGACTATTCTTCATTTCATTCATATTTTTACCTTCAAAAGGATAAACATTTCATGATGTGACTACGTTATTTGGTTATTCACGATTTTAAATAAATCGATTAACCTAGTCGTCCCAACTGATTTGGCCTCTTTTGAGGTAAGCCTCGATAAGGAGCATTATGACGACATACCAAAAATTAAACTATTTTCGTTGGAGCGAAAAGATTGATGTACCATTGTTATGAGAAGACGTCACTAAAAATCAAAACGTTTTTGACTAAGTGTGACTTATTCATTTACTCTTCATAAGAGACATTTGTAATGGTGAATATGAGGATCAAAAGATAAAATTCATTTTGTCTTTAGCTACGGTGGTTTAAACGGAGATCGCAATCAATATACTACCGTATAAAATAATGGAAACCTTTTCCACGATTGAACGGATTTACAAGTTCATAGAAGAAGAATAATTGTCATTGCGCGAATAAAAAAATATCAACGGAAAATAAACATTCATTGCTTATATATAATTTACTTGTAAAAAAAATTTTAAACAAGTCACTCATATAATGACCCCTGACGAAATTACATAAGTGATTCCAAGACCCATCTTTAGACAAAAATAGTCATCGCATGCTACCTTTATCTAAAAATGGTAAGTCAATACTTGACTAATTCTACACTTAGAACTCTTGGTTGACGGATTTCAACTAAATCCATCTCCTATTCCCAAGATAACGCTTATCTCGTTGAGTCCAATCCAATTTTGGCTTGTGATCGCATCACCCTACTTACCCTAGGTAAAAAGGGACCCACAAGCGTGGTAGCGCTAATGAACACGGGGTTCATAGGTGCTTCAATTGGTAAGGCTAAATCTCAATTCCTTTTTTTAAGTTATGTGAGAGGTCTTGCCAATTTTAGTTATTAATTCCCTATAAGTGAACTAAGTCGGTGAATTTTGAATAACGTTGAATTGACAATCGATAAATAAAATGCATGTTGGTGATTTTGGCATGTGCGGAAAAATAAAGCAAGCAATCAAAATAAATCCTAGTATGGCCACCTAGCTAATCTAATTAACTAGTAGATTACAAAATCGGAAACCAACTCCTTGGCCCCTTGCCTCTTCATGGCACCGTCTTTTGGAACACCGACTTCGGGAATCTTCGTCTTTATAATAATTAATTACAAAAAGATACAAATAAAATTCCTATTATACATTTGATCTAAAAATGAAATTAAATTATTACAAACGGCGATACGAGATCGCAAATAAAATTACAACCGAATCGGTATTCCCTTACATTTCGGGTAATACCGATTAAAATAATCTAGGCCATACTAGGTACAACTTGCATTAAAAATTAAATAAATGACATTAATTCATTCAACAATAACAACATAAATAAAATGCTGTAAAAATCATACCAAAATCGCCCTTAATACTTATCATGCTCATTCTAGCTCGGTTTTATGGATTTTATCGATTTTTAACCATTAAAAATAAATAATCAACACTTAAATCATATTTAAGCTCAAACTAATTATCTAAACTAATTTAGAACTCAAAATTAGTCCCCACTAACTTTGTTTGTATTTAATTAGTTCGCATTGATCGTATTTGCTAAATATAGAGGTTTAATCATAACATTTATGAAATAAACCCAAAATAAAATATAAAACTCATAAAAATTTGAAACCAAAATTTTTTTACATTCTGGAACATTTCCAGGAACTCTAAAAATCAGAAACATTTGCCCAAAAAATTTTGAATAAATTTTATGAACAAATAACTTAATATTCAACGGTTTTATCAAATAAAAACCATTAAATATAGTAAAATAGTGAAAAAAATTATAACATTTCACCAAGATGATATAAATCAGATTATAAAATGTACCAAAAATTTTCAAGACCAGAAAGGGACGTTTCAGTTTTATGATCATAATAATCTCACTTTATTGACTTTTATCTTATAAACATCAATCATCATGCAAAACTTAATTAAAAATCACGAAATTTTACATACAGTATGTAGAACATTCATGTGAGATCATATCAAAATTTCATGGCCAGAATCAACATGCAACTATTTTTAGTTAACTTTTAACATAAAATATGCATTTTAACATGATTTAAAGGTCATAAATCAAAACAAATAGCAAATTAATCCATAAAATCACCAAATTTGACCAAAACCATTTTGAGGTCAGTAGGTATGCATGCAAGTCAAAAATTTCGTGCAAACCAATTTTGAACACAAATTTTCAATTTTACCCAAGTTATCGTATAACTCGATTTTAATGCTTAAAATCGATATGCATGTAACAATTGAGCTCTGATACCACATGAAAGTCCTAGACCTCTAATTAGACTCCTCTAATTAGTTCATTAAATTACATTAACTTAATGATTTAGGATCTAGTTATCATGCATGCAAATATAAAAGCATAAAAGAAAAGATAAGACCAAAACATCCTTACATTGGGATTTTTCGGTTCAATATGGGCACAATAAGAACTCCTTCTTATTGTTCTTGAGCATGAAATTAAGTGGATGATCCTCCAAAATAACCTCCAAAGTAGAAGGTCTCCTTCTTGTTGCACCCAAGATTATACCCAAATAATCTTACCTTATTATTAACTAGATAATAAGTAAGATAAATACTACTAATATTATTGTATTACTACACTAGTAATATGTAGAGAATATTAGTATATATGAGAGTTTAGTGAGAAGTTGAGTATTTTAGAGAGATATGTCAAAACAAGTGAAAAATCAAGAAGTGAATAATGAACAACCAAAGTGCTCTATTTAAGTCACTTTGGCCGGTCATCTACTCACCAAAAGAGGTGTTTTTCTTCCTTAATTTATTCACATGAAAAGTGGTAGAGTGTAGTGTTAGTATGTAATGATTTTAGGTTACTATTCATGTCATAATCACATGTTGCTTGTGAGTATGAATAAAAGCAACCATCATCACCAACCACTACATGTAAACCGACCATGTGAGGCCTATTTTGATCCATTTTGATTTTTACTATTTGTCCCACAAATACTTATTAATCATATGCTTAATTATTTTGTATAATTAAGTGTTAATTTGATCATATAACAATTATATGATATAAATAAATGAATAATATGTACTTAACATTTTAAGTAATATTTTACCATTATATCAATATATAATGGGTCCCACAATGCTTAGTTAATTTATTTTACAACTCTTTGTAAATATAATTAACTAATTACTTCTATCTCAAAACCTCAACTAATTTAGTAATTTAACGATTAATTACTAAGTTAAATCTTATTTAATCGTTATAAATTAGATATAAATTTATTAGTCAATTATCGCATAATTGAAAAATAAACTTAATCGAATTTGAGTTCTTAACTCAATTTCTAACAATTAACTCTCGTACATATCGAATATATGTAATGTACTAATTAACTGTATGATATACAAATAATTAGTTACTATTTGGATTTCATCCTTTAGGTGTGACCGAAAGGGATCAGTTCATCACCGCCGTTATACGACAATAACGTCAAACTCTAGTCAGCCAACCGTTATTGATTTACGTTAATCAACTGACGTGGAGTATAAAAATATACTAATCATGCCACGTATATTCCAAATGAGATTTAATATATAAATGCACTATTGCGGAGGACACTTACTCCAACATATTCCATGTTTCTCACTTGAGAAAGTATTTTAGTGATCCAAGCCATGTCTTTCAAAAGGACATGCCCGAGTTAGAACCGAATTTATCCTTTGAAGAGAAGTCGATTCGCATCCTAGACCGCAAGGATAAGAAGTTGAGAAGTAAGGTGCTTCCTTTAGTGAAAATCGTGTGGAGATGTGCTAATGTCGAAGAAGAGACTTGGGAAACGGAAGCTTCTATGCGTAGTAAATATCCAAGCCTATTCGTTTAAGGTATCTTTCTTTCGCTCAAGTTTCGAGGGCGAAACTTTTTAAAAGGTGGGGTGATTGTAACACCCGTAAATGTACCCTAATTTTTATAGTAAAAATATATTACGGATACTTTTCAGCGAAATTTAGTTTTAGTTTAGAATTAAATTTCCCGTGTCGAATAGAATTTCCGAGTTCGTATTTGGATTTTACGCGAGATTTCAAGTGAATCACGTCTTAAGACGTCTTTGACTTTTCTTGGATTTTTTCCACTTACTCCCCTCATACTCCCTCATAACCCTAACTTCCTCACAACTCAACATCTCCTTCTTCCTCACCAAGAAACCCCAAAACCTAGCTTCCATTTTTGATCCACCTTAGAATCGTCCTAACTCTTTCAATTCTCGCTCAAATTCACGTTAGTTTGTCTCATTCTTTCCCTCTCATATTCCACTATCCGTATTGGTTATAAAATTACCGTCTTTCTCGCTTTTCAATTTATCCGTCTTTCTCAAAGGTGATTTATATTCATCTTTTATTATCTATTTGTAGGTGGTGACCTCCAAGATCCCGACAAAGACTACTTCTTGATTGAAGAGGACATTGACGCGGAGTAAAGACGCAAAAAGGTAACGGTGAAGGGTTACTCGATATCATTTACGTGTTTTACGTGTTTTCTATGTTAGGAATCGTATTTAGAATATGATTAGTAAGCTTAGAAATTGTGTGGATGATGATACTTGTTGTTTGTTGAGAATTGATATGAGTATTGATGATTTATGATAATAGTTGATGATGGTTGAATATTGATCCTTAGTGAAATTGGTGAATTTCGTGTGATGTTCACCCTCGCCGGCCGACCGGCAGCCGGTCTGCTGACCGGCTGGGGCAGTGGTTGTATATTATTGTTGTTACGTGAAGTTTATGCATGAGTAAGGTCTCAGCCGGCCGACCGGCTGAGACACTGCTGCCTTTTTCCTTGGTTTTTCTCATATGCCTTTGGTCCCAGCCGGGTAGCCGGCAGCCGGTCCACCTGACCGGCTGGGACACACTACTCTTTCATTGAATTTTTCGTATGATTTATGGTACCAGCCGGGTGGTCGGCAGCCGATCCACCTGACCGGCTGGCACCTGCTGGAGGTTCTTTGTAATTCTCGTTTACGTTTTCATTTATAATATTTCCGATGGTTCATTTATCGTATAAATTTACGGAATGACTTTAAATATTAATGTTTTGAATATATGATGTTTCACTCGCTTGTATCGCATGTTTTGAGACGGTTTTTGGTATGTCCCACTTTGAGTCGGTTTTTACAAATGTTACGGTTTGAGCACTAACTTTCTATGTGCTTTGTACTCTCATTCCCTTAGCTACCTCCACGTTCGTAAGGCTGGAATGTCGGAATGGGGATGTATCCTTACTGCTTAATTGCATGTGTTAGTGGGCATACGACGACGTTGTTGGGAGGCGAACGCTTTGCGTTGATCAACCCTGCCGTCAAATGTTGTGTACTTGCGAGGTGGTGTCATTTGTATGTAGCGTACCGCTTGTTATGAGGCTTGTGCTCTTTTCCGCCTCTTTCGTGAATATCGACCGAATTTGGGGTACTCGGCGTCTATGATTGACCGAGTCTTGGATGCGAAATGTCATCGCATGTCGAATCGGAAAATGTTTATTCCGAGAGTCTGGCCAGGTTTAGACTAGGACCGGATATTTATATCGTCGTGCTACCAGGAGAAAATTAGTCTACATCTACGAAATGTAGCATCGTGTATGCGTTCAGGGAAATGTTGTATCCCGTGGATGCCTTTTAATCATACTTGCCATGTACATGGTGCTAGTGCATTTCATTTACCGTGAGAGATGTCGTCAATGTATTGGTACTTTTGAATGGATGATTATATGATTGATTACTTATGATCTTCGCATGACTTGGCATGGTTTGGTTGTCGAGTCTCAATCTTATCGAACTTATACCGCTAATGCTGAGATGCAAGCCCTAGTGAGCGTATTCGGTTGCCTAAGAGTGTCTCCCCCGAGTCTTTGTGTAACATGATGGATTCGGATTTGTATTCCATATGCTCTTATCATTATATATTAAATTGCCTATCTAACCTTATCGTATTTCACATGTATAACTATATATGCATGCTTCTACTTTTGTATTTCCTTTTACGTACGTTTAATGTGATATGGCTGGGAGAACCCGGAGTTACTCCCCACTGACTGTGGCGTTCATGTTTTTCATGGATGAACAGGTTGCTTGATTGGATGGCTTTTTGCTTATGATATTTTGGGTTCGGGTTCAGCTAGCGGGCGTTGTCCCTGGAAGATTTACCTCTAGACGTTAATTAGCTAGTTTGCTAATCACTTTGACATTGATAACATTTTCAGAGACTACGTCTCTTGTTGTAGTATATCTCGTACTTTGGTTTGTAATATTTGACACTCCTCTTATTTTCTAGTTGCATGTTAAAAATGTTTTAAAAACACCGTATTTCCGCTAATTAAATCACATGCTTGTATGTTTTATTTCCGCATTCGCGAGGGTTGTCACAGGGCTTCCTTTCTTGTTATCTCAAGCATTTTGTTTGATCTTGTACCTCGCTGCTTTACATCGTGGACACTCATCGAAGTCACTATAATCTTTCCAGAACAAAATGCAGTCATTTGGGCATGCAGGAATTTTTTGGTAACTCGTAGCCAATGGACACAACACTTTCTTACATCAACAGGTATTAGCCGGAAGCTCATTACCTTCTGGCAACATTTCTGATAAAAGTTCCACTAAATCAGTGAAACTCTTATCACTCCACCCATTCCCCGCTTTTAAGGTATACAACTTCAACACAGCTGATAAACGAGTGAACTTAGAGCAACCTGGATATAACGGTTTCTCAGAATCATCGACTAACCTCTGGAAAATATTTGGACATTCTATAAAATCTTTTTTAGATCGCCCATCATTCTATCAATATTCTCAGCCTCTACATAGTTGACTTTATCGTGACTGTCATCGTGATCATTTTCCACATTAACCGGAATATTATTGTAGTCTAAACCATGAATCTTAAAGTCATCCACATTTTCAAATTTAAATTCCAGATTAACAGCGCTAGAGGTACGTTGCATATCACTTTCTTTCTCTCCATGCCATATCCACACGTTATTATCAGGTTTAGACCCCTTCATTATCAAATGATTTTGCATTTCAATTGTAGAGCTAACCTTGACCTGGTTCTTGCATACGCTACACGGGCAAATGAGTTGCTCGTCATCCCCTTTTAGTTTTTTATGTGCAACGACATTGCTAATAAATTCATCAAGCCTTTTAAGAAAATAGAAATCCCGCTTCCCATACATCCAACTTCGATCCTTAACAATATGATTACAGGTACACTAGCACGTACCTACACTTGCAGACACTATAAATGATTTTATCAAGTGCATACAATAAAATTGCCTTTATGAATACAACTATATATCTCTTCTAAAACGAGAGAACAAAAACAATTTAAAAAAACACAAAATATATATCTCTCCTAAATTAGCACTTTACAACAAAAAAGATGAACCCCGCCTCCATTGCCATCTCGATCACTGTAACTGTCATCTACCTTTGCAGTTTGCAATACCACAACCCTCTCTCTCAATCCTTCCTTCCACCAGCAGCAGGTTAAAGATCAGATCTTACACTTTTCAGTTTTGAAAATGTAAAAATCATTGGAGCTACTGAATTTTCTTTAATATCTATACTTAAGTTCTTGTTTCAAAAGTCGCCATTTTATTTTGAATATTAAATTTTAAATGGGTTTAACAACTCATAATATTAACTTCAAAACTAACTACCTTAAATTTTACCTATCTTTCAATATAAATAAAAAGTTGTGCTTTAATTATGCAAAGTAAGATTTTAGTTTAATAACAAGTACTTCTTATATGACAACTTCATGTTTAAGACTTAAGCTTTTTTTTATGAGGTATGAATTTTAATTAATATTATGTTGACTCATAAGGTTTAATTTGACAACTTAATAAAATAAAGCTAACTAAAGGTTTTGAGCTGAAAATTAGTGTTTTGGGTGGAGCGACTCTTAATAGTGTATATTGACGTTTGTTGGTGAGCTAGATGGTTGGGTCATGATCGCCGATGGGTAACCAAGGCATTGGTCTTGTGCATTTGGTGTGCTGTCTTTACTGTGTCAGCTTAGATTGCATTGGTGGTGCAGATGACAGTTACACACACAGTTCGTTGTTTTTTCTTTTTAAATTATTTAATTATACGATTCATCAAACTAACTCGGTTTACAATTTCGCATTCAATCTCTTATGTCCAGCTATATTAGAGTAATTTATAAACAAATACTCTTTATATTGCAACACACACATACACACAAACACACATCATTCTACACTAAGAGCCTCTGAACACCTGAAGCTGAACATCATGAATGTACGCAACATTGCGATTGTGGTCTTTGCTTCTAACATGACTCATATGTGAATTAATTTAAAATTTTCTAGTTTTGTTTAATTTTGTCTGCCTATATTAGAGTACTTAATAAAAACTGGTTCATTATATTCCCCCCTCCCCCCTCACCCCACCACCCACACACACATACCTTTCTAGAATAAGAGCATTTGAACACTAGCATCTAAACACTGAACAGTATGAATGTACACAGCATTGCTATGGTAGTCTTTGCTCATAACATGTTTCAAATGTAAGTTAATTACACTTTTGTGGGTATGATTAATTAACTGACAGATAGTTGATGTAACTCAAGAATGATTTGAAAACATAACTTAGAGTTGCACATATGTTCATATATGTTTCTGCTAATCCATAATGAATTATTCGTTATATTCAAGATCTATGTTTTTAAGACGAATATAAACTAAACACAAATACTCATATGACACGGACTTGCTAGTGAATTTAATTAAAAAGCCCCATAAATTAGCCTGACAGTTAATGTATGAGATCAACATGCCTCTTATTATCTATCATTCATTGGAACTATATAGATTTACCTGTTCATTAATCGGTGGAAAACGGCTTATGTTTGCAGGGAATACATGGACTTCAAGCAAATATTTAATCAACTTTACATGGAATTCAAGCAATATTAGCAAGTTTACATGGAATTCAAGGTTTATAATCAACAATATATACGATAGAAGAAACGAACCTGTAGTGCTGTACAGTTAAGGGATGAGAGTGCGGTGGTACGGTACTGTAGTGACTCGAGGCTTCAAGAGCACGATGTTGAGGACTAGGGTACGATGGCAGTAGGGCACGATGGTGAGGCGTACAGTAGAGGCTCTGGAATAGTAGTATTGGGAGATGAAGGGTTTAGGGATTATAACATAATAAGCAAGTGCAATGAAAGATTGTAACAAAAGTAGTTTTTTTTAATTAAAAGCTATTGCGTCGGTTAATTATAGATTAATATACTACAAATAGATTGCAAATACTTCAACTTCTTGCGTCGTTTGTAAATAGGACCGATGCAAACTCTTAAAAACGTCAGTTTTCTGTAAAACTGTGGCAAATAATTTAATCAAAAACGTCAATTTTAATAGTAAACTGACGCAAAAGCAGTTGCATAAGGAGAAATTCATTTTGGCGCCAATGAAAACATCATTTCTAGATAGAATGGACGCAATTTAATATACGCGATATGGGTTTTTTCTACTAGTGACGATAAACATGTTTCGCATCCAAGACATGATTGTCCTGCTAAACTACACGAAAGCGATCCTCTGGCAAAACCATCTTCCGGCTAAACCACGCGGAATATTGGGTCTATGATAAACAAGCAAGTACGTTACATTTAATGACACAACTACCTTGCAAGGATATAACATTTTGTGACAACCCTCGCGAATGCGGAAATAATAAACAAACAAGCATGTGAATTATATTGCGGAAATAGGTAGTTTTTAAAAACTTTTATACATGCAAGTTAAATAAAACGAGGAGTGTCAAAATATTACAACTAAGTGCGGAAAAGAACAAAGAACGGAGTCTCTCAAAATGTTAACAAAGAACAAGTGTTTAGCAAATAAGCTAAAATCGTCTAGAGGTTAATCTTCCAGGGACAACGCCCGCTAGCTCACACCCGAACCCCAAAATATCATATCCAAAAAGTCAATCCATGCAAGCAACCTGTTCATTCATGAAAAACATGAACGCCACAGTCAGTGGGGAGTAACTCCGGGTTCTCCCAGCCATATCACCTTTAACGTACATATAAGGAAATACAAAAGTAAAATCATGCATATATAGATATACATGTGAGATACAATAAGAATAGATAGGCAATTCTATAGAAAATGATAAGATCATGTGGAAATCAAATTCGTAACCATCATGCTATTCAACGACTCGGGAAAGACACTCTTAGGCAATCGAATACGCTCACTAGGGCTTGCATCTCACCGTTAGCGGTATATGATTGATAAGATTGAGACTCAACAGACAAACCAATCAAGTCATGCGATGATCATAGTAAATACAACATTTTGTCATCCATTCACGAACCAAGACAATGACGGTGTCAGTCATGCAATGACCATGAATACAATCATGAAATCACGCATTCAAAGACAACGACACAAAGACGACAAATCTCACGGTAAATGAAACGCACTAGCATCGTGTACATGGCAAGTATGATTAACGGCATCCACGGGATCACATTTCCCTGAACTCATACGCGATGCTTACATTTCGCCTATGTAGACACATTTCCTCCTGGTAGGAACGATAAGGCTCCTAATCTAAACCTGGCCAGATTCTCGGAATCACATTTTCCGATTCGATATGCGATCACGTTTCGCACCCAAGACTCGGGCTTAAATAATAATAAATGCCGAGTACCCACATTCTCGGTAGATCAATTCACGAAAGAGGCGGAAACGAGCTCAAGCCTCATAACATGCGGTACGCTACATGCAAATAACACCACCTCGCAAGTACACAACATT
The DNA here is from genome assembly GCA_022085475.1 of Heliosperma pusillum. Classification (NCBI taxonomy): domain Eukaryota; kingdom Viridiplantae; phylum Streptophyta; class Magnoliopsida; order Caryophyllales; family Caryophyllaceae; genus Heliosperma; species Heliosperma pusillum. The sequence goes on from JAIUZE010001651.1 coordinate 68,259, forward strand.
TGACGGCCGGGTCGATCAACGCATAGCGTTCAACTCCCAACAACGTCGTCGTATGCCCACTAACACATGCATTTAAGCAGTAGGATACCTCTCCGTTCCGACATTCCAGCCTTACGAACGGGAAGGTAGCCAAGGGAATGAGAATACAAAGCACAGACAAAATAGTGCTCAAACCGACTCATTTGTAAAAACCGACTCAAAGTGGGAACATATCGAAAACCGTCACAAAACATGTGATACATGCGAAAGAGATATCATATATCCAATACGTGAATATTACAAGACATTACGTAAAATTATACGATAAACCGATCATGCGAACTATTATAAATCACAAGTTTTAGAAGTTGAAGAAAAATAGACAGCCGTGTTCCAGGCCGGGCTGGAGACCGGCGGCCGGTGGGCCGGCTCAGAACACAGGGTAAAAACCAAAAACAGAGGAAAAAGGGTCTGGGCCGGTCAGTAGACCGGCGGCCGGTGGGCCGGCACAGAATACAACACCAAAAATCCTAACATCACTACGGATGTGTTCTAGGCCGGTCAAGAGGGAGGCGGCCGGTACCCCGGCTCAGAGCACAACACTAACAAACACAAAAATCACAAGTTTGGAAACTATCAAAATAAGGGTCTACTTCAAATGGTCATAACTAGAGTTCTAGATATGGGAATGCAGAAATTCCAAGTCGAGGTGATAGCTTATCCTCTTACGGTTCCAACGAGTGGTCACAAGCTCAAAACAAGCAAGTAACGAAGAAGTTATGATCATTCTACGAAAAAGGGTCGGTGCAGGAAATTCCTAGCCGGGCACTAGACCGGCTGCCGGTCCTTCGGCCAGGAACCCCATTCTACCCGAGAACAACCAACACCATTCCTATCATTTTCAATTCTCCTAATTCACTTCTAATAATTATCAACAATCAATATTCATTATCAACAATCATCAAATAACAACAATCATAAATCATAACATAATTCCTAAGCTTCTAATCGTATTCTAAATACGATTTCTAACATATAAAGCATGCAAAACACGTAAATGATACCGAGTAACCCTTCACCGTTACCTTTACGCGTCTTTAATCGATTACTAAGCCCTCCTAGTAGTCTCCACCTACAAATAGGTAATAAAAGATGAATAAAATTCATCTTGAGAAAGACGGCTAATTTAAAAAACGAGAAAGACGGTAATTTTATTACCAATACGGATAGAGGAAGATAAGAGGGGAAGATTAAGACGAACTTACGAGAATTCTATCGAGGAACGAAGGAGATACGTCGATTCTAAGATCAAAATCCAAGAGGGAAAAAGATGAGCTTTCTTAATGGAGAAGAAAGGGGTTGTGTGTTTGATTTGTGTTTAATGAAGAATTAGGGTAAGGAAATATGAGATGTGTGAGTTATGAAGGAAAAGTCAAAGACGATTTCCAAAGTCCAGAAAAGTCAAACTAGACTGAAGACGGCTTTTTCATGAAATCTCGTAGAAATTCCAAATACGAACTCGGAAATTCAAAATTCGACTCGGAACTTAAAAAGCTAATTTAAAACTTAAAATTACTGAGACGATTTCGTAAAATATTTCTACTAGAAAAATAGGGTACATTTGCGGGTGTTACAATCACCCCACCTTTTAAAAAGTTTCGTCCTCGAAACTTGAGAGTAGAAAACAAAAGTATCAAGGATAAGAATCAGTTTACAAAATTAATCCGAAAACTTTTATAAGGGAAAAATATTTATGAAACGAAGTTCATCTAGAAAACGGTTTAAAGAAGAATTTTCATAAGTGTGAAACTTTACTTACGGATCTCAAGAATGCTCGTCGCGAACGAGAACTCTAATTATCCAAACCAATCTTTGTCGAAATAGTGAAGTCGAAATTCAAAACAACGTTAGTAAGTGCAGGACTAGTTATCAGACGTCTCCAATAACAAGTGCAAACATCCAACCAAACGCAAAATCCAAATATAAAAGCAAAAGAAATCCATCTTCTCTAAAAAGAGGGTACACAAACCATTTTTAAACTTCTTTGAAACGTTAAATTAGAAATATAATATGGAAATTTGAAAGTTTTATCAAAGATAAAATCAAATAACAAGACATTACACGTACATATAGCGACTCGAACTTAAAGTTCACAATCACGATAACAAAATATATACAAAACACGCAAAAACATAACAAATCGAATTCTTAGGAATAGGAAGAATCACGATGAAGTCGGCACGAAGATCTACAAGAACTCGATAGAACTAACTCTACTGATACTCTAATCCTCAAGAGGATGTAATTTACCCAAGTTACACCTCAACATTTTCAAACATTTGATTTCTACTAAAATCCTTCATAACCACGAGACCTCAAGTCATCCACATATCCATTCAAACCTAATTAGCATCGACTAGGGTCCATAGATTGCAATCTGCAGGAGAGGTCCTTTAACGCAATATAAAATCCCTAGATTCATCAAACTCTATCTGAGACCACTAACCAAAGAAATCTCATCTTAGGGGGACCATATCTAGTAACAACCACAAAGTGAACGGCCCTTACCATAAAATTCTCTGATCCACTTTATTCCAAAATTCATTACAATGAACTTTCTCATCCTCGAAAGTCAAAACACAATCAAAGCAACAAACATAATTATCTAAGATTCAACTAGCCTCATCCAAAGTCTCACGACAACGGAAAATCCCCAATCCATTATCGGCTATAAGGATTCTTTAATACGCCATAACATCCTTAATTCGATCATTACTACGCTCGAAGCCTCAAATATAAATAGCCACATTAGCAACTACGGAGGTTACTAATCCTCAAGATAAATGGGTTCACCATTCTAACTCTATAATCCATAACAACCGAGCATTCATTATCAAAAGCTTGCAACAAACATTTCTCAAATTCACACTATGATTCCTTAAGAATAAAAGAGAATTACTAATCCCAAACCGCAAATGACCAATCACTTGGAAATCAAACAACCATTCAAATCATCTATTTCATCTAAAACTCAAAATGAATCGATTTTCATTGATGACAAAACTCCTCAAACTTTGGGTACCAACTCAATTACCCTAAAGCAAAGTCTCTTTTAGAATCCACCAATTAGAGACATCTAATTCCCAAATGATATCCCAAGCAACCGTTATAATACCCAACATCAACGAACATCATCTCGCTCAACTTGATTCCCAAAATAGCACTACACTAGCAAGCTCAATAAATGAAACCACCAAGAGAGTACAATACCACCAACAGATTCATCCTAAGGTTTAAATCCCAATCCTACTCATGATCAAAATCAACACGAAGCTAGCTAACAAACTAATCATCTCACCAGAGGAAAGACAATGACACCATGACATTGGAAACGATAGGAGATTTCGAGGGAAACACGAACGCGCTAAGATCCGACGAAAATTAGAGGAACGCTAGAGGCAGGGAGCCAAAAGCTAGATATTGGATAGATATAGCTATGAAGATAGCCAAGAAAAGGAAAAGATAAGAGAAAACAATTTCCTAGGAATCGGGCTTAGTAGGAATTTGCATGAAAGGAAATGGAAAGGAATAATGGCACGAGAAAAAGGTTTAAGGTTCAATCCACAAAATTCCCTTTTCAACTCAGGGCGATAGCAAAGCAAATAATCTTAATAACAAAGGTCTCTTACAAGGGACCCTCGTACCACAAATCATCGGAGTAAGGTACACCAAAATTTAACAAATCGATTACAACCTAATTCATCCGCCTTTTCATAAAACACGGGTTCCCAATTACGGAATTTCAACTCAAGCATAATAACATTCTCTCAACTCCATAATTTGACACATTCCCTAAGGTTTCAAAATTCGAAGAGTCAATTAGGAATTCTCCATACTAATCTCTTTTCAACTCCTACGGCCACAAGGTAGAACACCGAACAAAACGTCATTATCAACATCATATAGTCCACGAGTTCATTATTAACAAAGTACAACCTCAAGTCAAACATCATCATTAACGTCCCAAGGTATTTCCATCATAGCTCACATCACAATCCTCAAATAATGTGGTTCAACTTACAACGAAACCTTGCTACTTCAAACAAGTCTCCGATACCATAAGATAAGATCATATCTTTAAATCCAAGAACTATAGCCAAAAGCTTTTCCACCAAGCCTATACTCACAAACACACAAAGGAAACCACAAGACGTCACTTAACCTCAAAAGTATTTCGCACCTCAAGATATCATTCTAAACTTCTTATTTACACCAAATAAACATATAATAAGCATGGTCTTTAAAACAATACAAAACTTTTAAGTCCAAAAGACTAAACTACTAATGGTTAAGAAGTCCTAGCCAACTCATTCAACCTTACACCATCAAATATCATGAACTATCCACACATTAGTCATGACAAGCATCAAGCATTAAAATCATCAAACTTATCTTACTACCTTTCCTTAGAGATACAACCAATCACCACTATAGGTGAATTTAGATCTACACCATTTTCCTCAAATCACAAATCATTCTAACAAACACTAATACTCCACAAAGTCTAAAATTCTTCCAACCAAGTACAATATGCCACAAACAAAAGGGTATGGCATCCACAAAAATGTTACAAGAGGAAAGTAAGGATACCAATGGTAAAATGGAGGAACTATCAAGAGTAATTTCCAAGAGGCAAACAAGTTGGAAGAGAAAGAAGCACCAAGATAGAAGGAAGAGAGCATAAGACAATAAGGACGAGAGAATTCAAAGATGAGGAAGAAATACAATTCAAATAGGCTAGTAAATCTTCAAATCTCCGGTAGAGGATACTTCTTCTAGGTAACACAATGATCCACCTTAAGACGGTAGATACAAACAAACATAACATCACTCAACACAATCAACAAACAAGTTAGAACCTAACAAACATCAAGTACACCAAGACTACCAAGTAAAGTCCTTAATTTCTACCCATCTCTCATTTATTATTTCAAGGTCAAGTAGTTTAAGTTTAGGGTTCACGTGTGTGCGTCGGGAGCGATAAAGCTCTGATACCAACTGTGACAACCCTCGCGAATGCGGAAATAATAAACAAACAAGCATGTGAATTATATTGCGGAAATAGGTAGTTTTTAAAAACTTTTATACATGCAAGTTAAATAAAACGAGGAGTGTCAAAATATTACAACTAAGTGCGGAAAATAACAACAAAGAGACGGAGTCTCTCAAAATGTTAACAAAGAACAAGTGTTTAGCAAATAAGCTAAAATCGTCTAGAGGTTAATCTTCCAGGGACAACGCCCGCTAGCTCACACCCGAACCCCAAAATATCATATCCAAAAAGTCAATCCATGCAAGCAACCTGTTCATTCATGAAAAACATGAACGCCACAGTCAGTGGGGAGTAACTCCGGGTTCTCCCAGCCATATCACCTTTAACGTACATATAAGGAAATACAAAGTAAACTCATGCATATATAGATATACATGTGAGTACAATAAGAATAGATAGGCAATTCTATAGAAAATGATAAGATCATGTGGAAATCAAATTCGTAACCATCATGCTATTCAACGACTCGGGAAAGACACTCTTAGGCAATCGAATACGCTCACTAGGGCTTGCATCTCACCGTTAGCGGTATATGATTGATAAGATTGAGACTCAACAGACAAACCAATCAAGTCATGCGATGATCATAGTAAATACAACATTTTGTCATCCATTCACGAACCAAGACAATGACGGTGTCAGTCATGCAATGACCATGAATACAATCATGAAATCACGCATTCAAAGACAACGACACAAAGACGACAAATCTCACGGTAAATGAAACGCACTAGCATCGTGTACATGGCAAGTATGATTAACGGCATCCACGGGATCACATTTCCCTGAACTCATACGCGATGCTTACATTTCGCCTATGTAGACACATTTCCTCCTGGTAGGAACGATAAGGCTCATAATCTAAACCTGGCCAGATTCTCGGAATCACATTTTCCGATTCGACATGCGATCACGTTTCGCATCCAAGACTCGGGCTTAAATAATAATAAATGCCGAGTACCCACATTCTCGGTAGATCAATTCACGAAAGAGGAGGAAAACGAGCTCAAGCCTCATAACATGCGGTACGCTACATGCAAATAACACCACCTCGCAAGTACACAACATTTGACGGCCGGGTCGATCAACGCATAGCGTTCAACTCCCAACAACGTCGTCGTATGCCCACTAACACATGCATGTAAGCAGTAGGATACCTCTCCGTTCCGACATTCCAGCCTTACGAACGGGAAGGTAGCCAAGGGAATGAGAATACAAAGCACAATACAAAATAGTGCTCAAACCGACTCATTTGTAAAAACCGACTCAAAGTGGGAACATGTCGAAAACCGTCACAAAAAATGTGATACATGCGAAAGAGATATCATATATCCAATACGTGAATATTACAAGACATTACGTAAAATTATACGATAAACCGATCATGCGAACTATTATAAATCACGAGTTTTAGAAGTTGAAGAAAAATAGACAGCCGTGTTCCAGGCCGGGCAGGAGACCGGCGGCCGGTGGGCCGGCTCAGAACACAGGGCAAAAATCCAAAACTCACAAAAACAGAGAAATGTAGTCTAGGCCGGTCAGTAGACCGGCGGCCGGTGGGCCGGCACAGAATACAACACCAAAATCCTAACATCACTACTGATGTGTTCTAGGCCGGTCAAGAGGGAGGCGGCCGGTACCCCGGCTCAGAGCACAACACTAACAAACACAAAAATCACAAGTTTGGAAACTATCAAAATAAGGGTCTACTTCAAATGGTCATAACTAGAGTTCTAGATATGGGAATGCAGAAATTCCAAGTCGAGGTGATAGCTTATCCTCTTACGGTTCCAACGAGTGGTCACAAGCCCAAAACAAGCAAGTAACGAAGAAGTTATGATCATTCTACGAAAAAGGGTCGGTGCAGGAAATTCCTAGCCGGGCACTAGACCGGCTGCCGGTCCTTCGGCCAGGAACCCCATTCTACCCGAGAACAACCAACACCATTCCTATCATTTTCAATTCTCCTAATTCACTTCTAATAATTACCAATAATCAATATTCATCATCAACAATCATCAAATAACAACAATCATAAATCATAACATGATTCCTAAGCTTCTAATCATATTCCAAATACGATTTCTAACATATAAAGCATGCAAAACACGTAAATGATACCGAGTAACCCTTCACCGTTACCTTTTCGCGTCTTTAAACGGTTACTAAGCTTTCCTAATCTCCACCTACATAATATTAGATAATAAAAGATGAATATCATTCACCTTGAGAAAGACGGATAATTTAAAAAGCGAGAAAGACGGTAATTTTATTACCAATACGGATAGAGGAAGATAAGAGGGGAAGATTAAGACGAACTTACGAGAATTCTATCGAGGAACGAAGGAGATACGTCGATTCTAAGATCAAAATCCAAGAGGGAAAAAGATGAGCTTTCTTAATGGAGAAGAAAGGGGTTGTGTGTTTGATTTGTGTTTAATGAAGAATTAGGTTAAGGAAATATGAGATGTGTGAGTTATGAAGGAAAAGTCAAAGACGATTTCCAAAGTCCAGAAAAGTCAAACTAGACTGAAGACGGCTTTTTCATGAAATCTCGTAGAAATTCCAAATACGAACTCGGAAATTCAAAATTCGACTCGGAACTTAAAAAGCTAATTTAAAACTTAAAATTACTGAGACGATTTCGTAAAATATTTCTACTAGAAAAATAGGGTACATTTGCGGGTGTTACATTTGACGGTCGGGTCGATCAACGCTATGAGTTCACCTTCCAACAACGTCGTCATATCCCTAGTATCGCTTCGACATCAAAGATAACGAGTATAGCGGTGAAACCGGGAAATGAAAGTTCAAAACATCCAATAAACGAGACTCGATCCATTATTTAAGGCGTACAAGACTCATTTGACTTAGACATGGATTACGACATAGAAAATGCGATATAATGATAACATGGCCAAATCATCCTTTGAAACCTCTAATTACACATATAACGATAATATATTCGTAGATAAGCATTTGAAGAAATATAACATGATAGCTAGGTAGTCAAAATAAACAAAATAATATAAGCAATCCACTTCTATATGTTATATTCATTCAAAAGCTCAAAATAGTAAAACAGACGCCATTTACTCGTCATTGATCGTCATATAGGTATTTCTACTTTATCCTTTGTTTAATGTCCTTTATTGTTTTCCATTTGATTGTTATTCTCTTTACATATTATTTTAGATTCATTTTCATGTTGTTATAATCGTCATTTCATTTCCTAGATTGTCAATTAGCGTCGTTATTATCGCCATATAAAGAGTCAAAATCAAATAAACATGTCTATCCTAGTTTTTGTTATTAACTTCATCTTAGATATAAACATTACCATGAGTGAGTAGTCACCTTTCTAGGGTGTAGGGTAGCCATGTTAGATTGATTAAAAGATGATAATTGGATAAAGAAATTGTGCCTTTAAAACGTTGTGTCTATGCATGTTTGGATTGTAACGATGGTTAACGATTTTTGGCCAAAATCATTGACTAGAATTGAATTCTTTTCCAAGGTAGAGATACGCGAATTGAATAGACAAAGCATGACATGGTGGATTAAGACCTAGTAAATTGCCTAAAAGCCTGCTAGACCATCTGATCTATGATTGTAATGAACACATCATTCTTACGAACTCACAATGAATTATTTGCATGTTCCAAATCCAATTTCATCAATATGTCAATCTACATGTGTGAACCTACTTCCCTAGATGCTTTTCATCACTTTCTTTATTGTTTTCATTTGTTTTTATTTTGTTTTCATTTATGCTTTATATTAGTTTAGATATCAAAATCCCAAAACCTAGATATTCGTTAGATAAAACCCAATTGCGAGACATTTCACATCCTATAGGAAACACCATCTCCCTGAGGATCGACCCCTACTTCCCTAATTACATTAATTTGTTATTAGCCTAGTCTGGGTAATTTATCTTTGTATCGGGCTCGCGACAAGCACGATCAAAGCACATAACAAGTAGTGCTCAAACCATTAACATGTGTAAAACCGACTCAAAGTAGGACATATCAAAAACCGTCACAAAACATGCGATACAAGCGAAGAGAATATGAGATATTCGAAACATTAATATTTAAAGTCATTCCGTAAATTTATTCGATAAACAAACCATCGGAAATATTATAAATGAAAAACATAAGTTAGAAATACAAATGAGTTGGGAGCGTGTGCCAGCCGGTCAAGGGGACCGGCTGCCGGCTACCCGGCTGGCACCAATAGTAACAATTGAAAACCAACCAAAATGCAGCGTGTCCCAGACGGTCAAAGGGACCGGCTGCCGGCTACCCGGCTGGGACCAAAGTCATACGAGAAAATGAAGGCAAATTAAGATGTGTGTTAGCCGGTCGGCTGACCGGCTGCCAGTCGGCCGGCTGAGACATAATGCATAGTAAAATTTTACGTAACAACAATCCAACATCAGCCACTCCCCAGTCGGTCAACTGACCGGCTGCCAGTCGGCCGACTGGGGTCAATTATGCACGAAAAGCACCAATTTCACTAAGGCTCATTATACAACAACATCATCTAACATCACAAATCATCAATTCTCATTATCAATTATCAACTAACAACAACCATCATCAACAACACAATTCCTATGATTACTAATCCTATTCTAAATACGATTACTAACATAGAAAATACATTAAAACACGTAAAGATATCGAGTAACCCTTCACCATTACCTTTTCGCATCTTCAATCCTCGTCGATGTCCTCTTCTAGTAAGTAGTAGTCCTTGTCGAGGTCTTGGAGGTCACCACCTACAATTAGATAATAAAAGATGAATATAATTCACCTTTGAGAAAGACGGATAAATTGAAAAGCGAGAAAGACGGTAGTTTTATTACCAATTAAGATAGAGGACGATGAGAGGGAAAGAATAAGACGAACTTTAGTGAATTTGAGCGAGTAACGAAGGAGTAGTGACGATAATAAGCTTGATCAAATATGGAGGTTAGGGTTTTGGGTGGTTACTTCGTGAGGAAGAAGGATGTTGAATATGAGGGAGTTTAGGGTTAAGTGTAGTATGAGGGAGTAAGTGGAATATTTCATGGAAAAAGCCCATAAACGTCTTAAGACGTAACTTACTCGAAATCTCGCGTAAAGTCCGAAAACGAACTCGGAAATTCTAAACTAGACACGGGAAATTTAATTCTAAACTAAAACTAAATTTCGCTAAAAAGTATCCGTAAAATATTTTTACTATAAAAATAGGGTATATTTGCGGGTGTTACATCGAGCCTCATTACACGCATCATATAACGGCTGGCGAGCCTTATTACGCGAATCATATAACGGCTGGCGAGCGTCATTACGCGCATCATCCAACGGCTGGCGAATCTCATTACGCACCTTATCCCCAGCGACTGGCGAGCCTCATTTCGCGCCTTATCCCCAGCGGCTCGCGAGCCTCATGACGCAACCCTATTCAGACGGCCGCCTCATGACGCAACCTTATCCCGAGTAAGAAGATGGCTGTAACACCCCAGATTTTATAATAATGAATAATTTACTAAAGTCGTAAATTTTATAAATTCGTCTCTTACTTTTATTAATTAAAATATTTTAAGTCGATAATTTATGATTTCGTCGCTTTAAATTAATGTTAATAGAATTTAGTTTAGTTCGGTACAAACCGTCGCATTTCAGTCAATTATGATCCCAAAACCGGACTCTACTCGAAAATCGGAGTGGGAAACACCCCCCTTGAATATTAAAGCCTACTACTACCCACTTTCCCAAAACAAACCACCACAATTCCCTTCTAAAATTTCAGCAACTTTTTCCTTCTTCCTCAAACATCAAACCACCATTAAAACTCCATCACTTTATAACCTTAAGACGGAAGTCATTTCTCCGTCTCTCAACGAAACTCGACGATTTTTCTTCTCCTCTTTTCCTCCTCTTCATTTTCATACCATAAAATATCTATTTCCTTCAACTTTCTATAAAACCCATTTTCTAGATCTAAACTTAAGACGGACATAACTTCTTCGTTTCTTAACCAAATTCAATTCCGTTTAATGTTTCGGAATCCTCTCACCGTCCTCTTTCTTTCTAGTCAATAAAAGATCAAAACTTTTAACTTTATTTTTAGACCGCCTTTCACCATATTTCGGTTTTGGGTCCTTGTCACTTTATTTAGCGGGAAAAGATGTATTTTGAAGATTTTGGGTCAAGGAGTTCATGTGGGTTGATGTTTAGTTTGGGCAATGAAGATTGGAAGTGCTAATCGAGGTAACGGTGATGGGTTACTCAATATCTTTATGTGTTTTAGTTGTTAATTGTAGCATTTACTTGTGAAAGATGAGTTCTTGTGTATATAATAGTATGGATCTATGACTACAATATATTTAATTGTTGAAAAGCATCTTGTATGTCCCAATTTGATGGAAAATTGGTTGTGTTGATGATGAATTGCCTTCTTGTTGCTTAAACTTGTATCTAAGTCTTGAATGATAACTTAATTATGCTTTTAATGTCATATGGAGTGTTATGATGTTCATATGTTATGCTAAGTGGTGATTTATGATGGTTTATGTTGGTAATTACAAATGGGTAAGAAATTGTTTAGCTTAAACTTGAAGTTTGGATGAAGTTTGGCTTGAACCCCTGCGAATTTTACTAGGACCCGGACGGGTTCAGTCCAACCCAGACGGGTTTGAGCCCTAAACCCGAGCAGGACACTTCCAACCCGGACGGGTCGGGTCCGACCCGTTTTCGTAAAATGGTCATATCTCCTTCAATACTTGTTTGTTTGGGGCGTGTAACCTACCGTTGGAACCGTAAGAAGATAAGCTATCACCTTCACTTGAAATTTCTGCATTTGCATGTCTAAAACTCTAGTTATGACCGTTTGAAGTGGACCCTTGTTTTAGCTAGTTTCCAAACTTGTTGTTTTGAGATAAGATCTATGTTTCTCATTTATTATGTTTCTTAAACTTGGTTTAATGCTTATTTATCATGTATTGATTCATGTTTATCCTAGTGACACTTATATAATGCCCTATTCTCATGCTTGGTGACGGTTTTTAGTATGTCCCCTCTTGAGTCGGTTCTACCGTATGTATTTGATTTGAGCACTAATTGTTGAGTGCTTTGAAATCTCATTTCCCGGCTACAACTCATCCTCGTTAGACTAGAATGTCGGAGCGATGGGGTGTGTCATTGATGCGTGTATGCATGTTTTAGTGGGGATATGACGACGTTGTTGGGAGGTGAACGCAATGCGTTGATCGACACGGCCGTCAAATGTTGTATCCTTGCAAGGTGGTGTCATTGTATGTACATGATGTTTATACTAGGACCGTATTATTATAGTCGTCCTACCGGGAGGAAATGAGTCTTTCATATACGAAACGTTTATCGTGTATGGGTTCAGAGAAACGTTTATCCCGTGGACATATTTGATCATACTTGCTATGTACATGATGCTAGTGCGTGTCATTTACCGTGAGAGTGTGTATGCTTATGTTTTATCATATGATGGATGGTATACTTGATTGATTTGGATGTCTATGATTGGTTTGTATGTCGAGTCGCAAACCTTCTCAAGCATATGTCGCTAATTGTGAGATGCAAGCTCTTAGTGTTTTATATGGTTGCCAAGGGGAGTCTTCCCCGAGTCTTGTATTGCATGATGATGATGTATGATGGTTTCCTTTACTCGTAAAATGTTATTATTATAATGATATTCTCATATCCGGTATGATATATATGTTTTCATGATGACACATGATTATGTGCTTAATTATGTGTGTGATATGGCTGGGAGAACCCTGAGTTACTCCCCACTGACTGTGGCATTCATTTTTAATGAATGAACAGGTTGGTGTTTGCATGGGGTTGTGGCGAGTGAGCTAGCGAGCGTTGTCCTTGCAACGATTTACCCTTAGCGTATAGTTTATATTAGTTTAGTATATTAACTGTGTTTTATCAAGGGATCGATGTCCCTTGTATTTATTTAAGACACAATTTTTATAAAGAATTTATCTAATTAAGGTCTTGGTTTTGTAATATAGTGGCATTCGCAGTTTTGCATTTAAAGTTTTTAAAATCTCGTGTTTTCCGCTGCAAATCTATGTGTTTACTTTACTGTGAAATCGCGGGGTGTCACAATGGCTCAGGTATGACTCCCTCTTATGGCTGGCGAGCTTTTATACGTTGTGTAACGGACTTCAAACGACCCTTCTCGACAGTTGACAGACTTTAAAATGTTCCCAATGACAGGTTCTTGGCTCAGACCCCTTGAACCTCCTCGCGTCTGTTAGGTTCATATACCTACACTTAAGACATTTCTTAAGTAATACTAATTAACTCTTTAATTAGTTTCAAGATCTAGTGCATGCAAAACATAAATAACAAAGATGAGAAGAAAACAATTTCCTCACAATGATAATGGCACGAAATTGGGCACAAGAATAGGACTCCTTCCTACTCTTGTTCTTGAGCTAGATGAATTTAGGATGAACTTCCTTAAGCCTCAAGTGTAGAGACACTCCTCTAAGTTGCACCTAGACTATCCCAAATCTCCTCTTGTATTATTTACTAGATAATATGAGAGGAACCCTTAAAAAAATATAACTAATACAACCATTACTACACTTAGTAATGTTGTAAACTATTAGTAATATATGAACTTGATTATAAGAGAAACTTATTAAGTTTTTTAGTGTGAGAAAGTTGTAATTGAATATGAGATGTAGTGTACCAAATGAGAGGAGAAAATATCTCCTTATGGAGCACACCAATCCGGCCAAGCATGGGGAGAGGAGAGCATGCTCCATACTTTTTGTCTTTAGAAGAAAGTAGACTAGCTCTAGGCTTTTAGGTTATTATCATATTGTCTAATCTTAATTAGCACAATAATTAAAACCTAAACATCTACCCTAACAACCCCTTAAAACCGTTGCACCACAGTACATGGGTGTCCATTTTATCTTTTGTAATTTGTCATATGTCATATGTGTGACATGTGACATTTGACATGTTATCTTATGATAAAAATATGTATTTAACTAGTTTAAATACAATTTCATGTCAAATAAATTAAACTTAACATTTTAAGTAATAATTTATAATCACATATATATAAAATGGGTCATCTCATATTTTGTTGACATGATCTACATCTAATTATAAATATGATTAACCAATCATGCCTATCTCAAATGTTTCATAAACATTAATCATTCTAATATAACAATTATATTATTTAATCTTATTTAATCATATTACAATAACATATATTTCTCACATGTAAACTTGTTCTCTTCAAGGGATTAATTAATTTGTATCATTATACAATTAATTAACTTTCATGATTAGGGAATCGTCCTTTCGGTGTGACCTCAAGGGATCAACTGATCACCACCATCATACGACAGTAATGTCAAACTCTAGTAAGCCAATCATTACCGATTAATGTGGATCAGTTGACAATAATGTTAATCATCCCTTTGTATTCTTGTTAATGAGATTTAATTAAGTGGTCGCACTATTGTTGAGGACACTTACTCCAACAGCGTCGCCATAGCCGTCAGGTTCTAATCTTCGATTGATCTGATGGCTATACTTTGACTTTTGCCTTCTCCTAGCCTCACTCAAAGTGGGAGCTCTGTAGATACCTCAAATCTATAGCTTCCGCCAACCACCTAGTGATGATTGCGCCGCATGTTTGGAACGCGAAACGATTTATGACAGTTCATTAGTTTCTCGCCAAGTGATAGCTCAAATACTTGTGTCTACCTCTTGGTCGTCATCTACGTGTTGATAAGGTCGTTTGGACAGTCATTAGACTTTATTTTGAGTTCGGGTCAAAAATTGCTTCATTTTCTATAAACTGTCTTTTAAAACTGTGTCTCAACTCTCGAGAATATTCCAGATATTTTAATATTTCAAAAGTTATCTGTCTAGGTAAAATGTATCTGTATTTAATTTAGAAAAGAGTTAGAAATCCACCGCAATTTCATAAAATAAATGAGGAAATCTTTCTTTCAAAGTAGGAAACTGTTTGGGAAATGACGCAGCGGGCGCTGCGCCTGTTCCAAGAGTCGCAGTGCCTCATACGCCTCTTCCCCGGCTAATTTTGCCTGTTTCCAGAATATTTTCAAGATTTCTTTCCATGTTCGAGTCATTCCAACACTCTTCAGATTTCACCCTATAAAAGGGGAGATTCGTGCTCACTTTTAAGGCACGCGAGTGTTCCGCCCCTTCTCTTCTCTCTTTGCATTGTAGACCTTGCCCTAAACATTTTGATATCTACGTGCTTAATCAATTGACCACGTAAACTCAAATCCTTCTGCGTTCCCGTCATGTTCTTGTATAGACTTACCAATTTGACCCTTACACTCAATCAATTTAACTAATCTTTTCGATCCTCATACGAGGGCACGTTTTTTACATTCGAGTCGAGATATCGCTAAAATGCAACTTATTTAATCTAGTTTCGTCAAGATGTATGTTTGACGGTGTAATAATCCCATCTTTTATTACGTAGCATGTATCATGTAAGATTCATGTCGAATTTATGCTCAAATCTTTTAAAAACCGTTATTAGTTTGTCTTGACTCAAATCCCTAATAATCCAATATTAGTGGGTCTTTGTCATTTTTTAGATCAAATCGTGTCTTTTGGGGTTAGATCCATTCCTATCAAATATGTAGGATTCGTCTTTGATATAATTTAGAGTGTAATTAATATCTATTTAATCATCTTTGTTCGACTTATAGATCAGTAATAAACCGCAAAAACACATACGAATATTAACTGATTGCGATTTTGGCTTCACAGCCATAACCCAGCTCAAGAACTCGCGCAGAGTGTTGCGCCTCTTCCATAGGACGCATCAGATCATGCTCCTGTTTAGGGTTGGATTCTGTCTCTGAACTTCCTGATTTAATCTAACGTAGCCTTAATTACTATTTAATCGACTATTAACCCTAATATTATTGTTAATCCGTCTTTAGATTCTCTAATTCTTTCTTTTCTTTAAACCTTTCTTTTGGGCATATTTCCGACATAGATCCCGGAATCCGCTGTAATCTTTGTAATTCTTTTATAGCTTTATTTAATCACTTTATTGTATGATTTATTTGCCTTTCACATGTAATAAATTTAATTCCTATTTCGACATAATTGATTGCTAAACTACATGTTCAGCCGACATGGTTTAATTCACATGTTAGGATTAAATTGTCGATGTTGCATTGCATGCATATAACCGACTACATATCGAATACAGAAGAGTTTCCCTAATCATTAGTAGAGGCTGCTATCGAGGCGGACGAGATTAGGTGTTCTATTAAGGAACTTCCTAATACGTACCCTTACCCCTTACTCCAAATCACTGTGAACATCCGTGTTCATTAGCATCCACGAGAGTCATTCTAGACAAAAATGCTAAGGGTAACGAATTCTTGGTGTTCATGTCATTACTTTGTGTCTTGACATGGCATAAAGTATTCGAACGGTTCCAACTTCCCACAAAAGTTGGTGGCGACTCCAGGAATGCGTATTTTCACGCTTGTCCCTCGTTTCTCAATCCGTGGTGTCCCATGTACCACTGTTTGGAAAGGATTGCGAAACCGGTGTATCACAGTTTGGACGGTCGTTTTATTTGGCCTTCCTAGGCCCCGCCCAACCATCTCGACCAATCGTCATTTCTGGACGGTCTAAATTCGTTTTTGGGCCCTAAGGATCGATAGCGATTGATGTCAACCATACCGCGGTGTGTACTCATGTTAGCACCAAGGGCTTTGACTACTCAGACGAATGGACTAGGAACCGGCCATAATCATGTATGGCGCGGACCTCTCCACAGACCCTGGGTTTGATCGCTTGGTATGACAACCCACCCTTTAAGCCAAAACCATTTAAAATGCACTCAGCATACCGTTATTCTGCCTGTTTAAATGTGTATAACCCTTACATGATCACCACTTTGTAAATAAATCATGACAAAATTTTCAAAATCAAAATGAGTCGAAACTCTCTCCAAGTGTCTAGTCAAAATCAATTATCCACTTCGAGTCAACACTCCTAAAACCAGACTACGGTTGTCTAGGACAAGCATTTTAAAAAAAACTAGTCATTTTCAATACTCTCTAAGCACAATGGCATACTCAACTTCACAAGTCGAGCCTTTCTCCACATCTAGTCGTCACTCATTTTCAAATTAGTAATTTTCAAATTTCAATTACACACAGTTCCCAAGATGGGAGGAGCTAGACAAGTAAATATTCGTGCACCATGCCAAAATGGTAACGATCAAATCTTAGCTGCGCTCATCCGTCTCCAAACAAGTGAAGACCAATCTTATGCTCGTCTCAATGCCATTGAAGGCCGAATTGTCGCCATAGAAGCTAGGCTTCCTCCTACACACATTCTAGATGCTAGTGTGCATGATAACACTCAACCCTTTGCTAGACAACCAGATGTGAATCCCCCACCAGTTCCTACTTGGGCGGAAAAGTGACTCCAATACTTGGAGGAGCAACTAATCTACCTTAAGGGAGACAACATCTACATGGAAAACAATCGCAAGTATGAACCTGTGACTATTCAGTTACCAACCAACTTCAATATGACTGACATCCCAAAATTCAAGGGGTATGAAAACCCTTTGAACCACATCCGTGCCTTCAAGGATTATTTTTCTATCAAAGTTATCAAACCTGAGATGTTCCTAAGGATCTTTCCTTTATCTCTCGACACCATTCCTAAGCAGTGGTTCTATTCTCTAGAACACAAGAAAAGCACAACATGGGATGATGCCTCAATCGAGTTTGCCAAGTAGTATGCAGATAATACTGAGATTCAAGTCAACATACGCACTCTAGAGGTTGACTTTGTACTAAAGACTGTTCGCCCAAGTCGAAACAGTTTCTCATTGACTTTGATTTTTGCCCCAAGCCATTTCTGTAAAAAGGGGTGAATGAGCAATCATTGGGTCATGAAGGACTGTGAGTGTACGAATAGAATGGTGCGATGGGAATTGTCCAACCCCTTGTCAGGGTTAACAAATATTTCAAGGCCACTCGAGGTGTAGTAAGCTGGAAATGCATGGCCACGTTCGCAAGTTATCTACTGTAGATAATTCCGGTCTGACAGTTACTCTCCAGATCGAGGAAACCACTCAAGATATGATCACATGCAAGTACGACCTGCAAGAAACCTTGCATTGAGTGGGAGATTTAAATTAGGACAAGAGAATAGGTGACGCACACTTGTTGCGAACAAGTGGGAGATTGTTGGAGTAAGTGTACTCAACAATAGTGCGATCACTTAATTAAATCTCAATAACAAGAATACATAGGGATGATTAACATTATAGTCAACTAGTCCACATTAATCGATAATGATTGTCTTACTAGAGTTTGACATTACTGTCGTATGACGGTGGTGATCAGTTGATCCCATGAGGTCACACCAAAAAGACGATTCCCTAATCATGAAAGTTATTTAATTGTATAATGATACAAATTAATTTTTCACTTAAACAGAACAAGTTTATATTATGAGTGAGAATTATATCTTATTGTAATATGATTAAATAAGATTCAATTTAATAATTTAATTGTTATATTACTAAGAATGTTTACTGTTTATGAAACATTTGAGATAATGTTTATGATTACAATTAGTTGTAGATTATATTAACCAAATATGAGATGATCCATTATATATATATATGTGATTATAAATTATTACTTAAAATGTTAAGTTTAATTTATTAGTTGTGAAATTGCATTTAATTAGTTAATTGCATATTTACAAGATGAATTACATGTCACATGTCACATGTAAATATGTGACAAATGACAAAATCACAAACTATAAAATGGACTCGACATTATATGGTGCACCGGTTTTGAAAAGAGGAAGGATAGATGGTTGGGTACTTATTGTTGTTCTAAACAAGATTAGAACAAAATGATTACAACCCTATAACAAGCCTTAATGCCTCTAGCCACCATAATACTTTGATTAGGCAAAAAGCAAAAATCAATCCTCTTTCCCTATACTACTTGGCCGGCCATCAAGTAAATAAGAAGAGGTTTTTCTCTTCTTATTTACACAACACATGTAATCGTATTCATAGATGATAAGTCTCCATACTTCTCACTAGTATTCTAATATAAGAAACTTAAGAAGTTTCATAGAACTATTGTTTAAGCATCTACACGAAATTAATAGTGTAGTAATTTCGAAGTGTTGTGTGCTAGATTAAGGTATACTCATATATTGTTCTAGTAAACAAGTATTTGAGTGATTAAGGGTAAGTCTAGGTCAAAGTTAGAGGAGTGTTATTACACTTGGAGCTTAAGGAAGTTCAGCCCAAATCATTTAGCTCAAGAGCAAGAATAAGGAGTCTTATTCTTGTGCCCATATTTCGTCCATTATCAATTTAAGGAAAAAGTTTTCTTCTTATCTTGGTTGTTTTAATTTTCATGCACTAGATCTTGGAAGCTAATTAATGTGTTAAATAGTATTACTTAAGAAATGTCTTAAGTGTAGGTCTATGAACTTAACATGTCGGGACTCTAACGGATGTGAAGGAGTTTGCAATAGGAGTACATGATCAAGGCAAGACACAAGCTCAAGACAACAACAACAATGAAATCAACACCATGACTAGCTATGACAATGCCTTATTCAATCCATATGACAATGCCTTATTCAAGCCAAGTGAACACCATTTCATGTCAGCAAAAACAACACCCCACCAGCCAGAACAATACCTAGCCAACCACTTCCCAAGCCTCAACCAAAACAACACCCAGCCAACAACAAAACAAACCTCACACAACAGCAACAACCCTCAGCCAAAGCCAGTCAGTCACAGTCTTTCTAAACAGGGTCCATGGGGGCCTTGCACATTCAAACAAACCTAACCAGCCATCAATCTTAGTCCTAGGGAGGGTCCTCTATAACTTTGTCTAGGGATTCTTCTCCAGGAAATGCACACAAAAAAAGTTAGCTTAGGGACAAACTCAAACTGTCCAGAATTGAGTCCTTTTTGCAGTAGTTCAAATGTCACTATCAAACTTTCCTATTTTGATCAAACCAGCTCGAGGATCTTTTAGTAGAACCTTTGGCATTTCATCCCACTCCAGTTTGGCTAAAGAACCAAGCTTGAAAGTCCACTCCTTCACCAGATCAACCTAAACAAACCAATTAAGTCAGATTGTCTCATTAGAACTGCTTTTCTACTTTATTGCTTTAGTTCTGAACAATGTAGTTGTCATTTCTGTTTCTTTTGCTAGCCAATTTGTTGGAGTAGGTGTCCTCCACAATAGTGCGCCACATAATAAATCTTATTATGGAATATAATTGGGATAATTATTGACTATATATATGATTAGTCAGTTGATTAACGTAAATCAATAACGGTTGGCTAACTAGAGTTTGACGTTATTGTCGTTTGACGGCGGTGATCAACTGATCCCTTTCGGTCACACCTAAAGGATGAAAGCCAAATAGTAACTAATTATTTGTATACGATACAGTTAATTAGTACATTACATATATTCGATATGTACGAGAGTTAATTGTTAGAAATTGAGTTAAGAACTCAAATTCGATTAAGCTTATTTTTCAATTATGCGATAATTGACTAATGAATTTATATCTTATTTTAATACGATTAAATAAGATTTAACTTAGTAATTAATCGTTAAATTACTAAATTAGTTGAGGTTTTGAGATAAAGGTAATTAGTTAATTATATTTACAAAGAGTTGTAAAATAAATTAACTAAGCATTGTGGGACCCATTATATATTGATATAATGGTAAAATATTACTTAAAATGTTAAGTACATATTGTTCATTTATTTGTGTCATATAATGGTTATATGATCAAATTAACACTTAATTATACAAGATAATTAAGCATATGATTAATAAGTATTTGTGGGACAAATATCAAAAATCAAAATGGATCAATATTGCCTTCACATGGCCGGTCAAGTTGTAGTAGTTGGTGATGATGGTTGTTCTTATTCATACTCATAAGCAACATGTTCTTATGACATGAATAGTAAACCTAAAATCATTTTATTCACTACAACACATTACCACTTTGCATGGCAATAAAATAAGAAGAAAATATCACTCATTTGGTGATGTGAAAACCGGCCCTTGTGGCTACATATAGAACAATTGTTGTTCATTTCTTTACTTCTTTATTCTTGCTTATTTGATCATACTTCTCTCTAAAACTCTTCTTCTCACTAAAACTCTCATATACTAGTATTTACTAAGTATTACTAGTGTAGTAATATAGTCATAATATTAGTAGTTTTATATCTATCTTATTATCTAGTTAATATTAAGGGTAGATTATTTTGTGTCATCTTGGTGCAACTTGAAGGAGGTCTTCTTGTTTGGAGATTTCATGTGTTCATCCATATTTATAGCTCAAGAACAACAAGAAGGAGTTCTTGTTGTGCCCATATAATTTCCATATCAATGTGAGGAAATTTCTTCTTTTATGTAAATGTCTTTATATTTGCATGAATGTTACATAGATCATTATAAACTAAATTAAAAAGTAATTTGGTAATTAATTAGAGGAGTCTAATTAAGGTCTATGGACTTTCAATTGGTATTAGAGCTAGCTTGTAGCATGCATGTTCATTTTGGACATTTTTGTTAAAGTTATAAGATAACTAATAAATCAAAGATTTTGAGTTAAAATACGATTCTGACAAAACTTTTTGGTGCATGTATACCTACTGACCTCAAAATGTTTGTGGTCAAATTTCGTGATTTTAGGGATTAATTTGCTATTTATTTTGATTTTTGGCGTTTAAACCGAGTTAACATGCATTTTATGAGTTAAAAGTTAACTAAAAATAGTTGCATGCTGATTCTTGCCATGAAATTTTAATATGATCTCACATGAATTTCTAACATATTGTATGTAAAATTTCGTGATTTTCACTTATGTATTGCATGTTTATTGATTTTTATACGATAAAAGTCAATAATATGAGATTATAATGTTCATAAAATTGAAACGTCCATTTCTGGTCTTGAAAATTTTTTTTACATTTAAAATTCTGATATTGATACTCTTGGTGAAATTTCATAATTTGTTTCACTGTTTTACTATTTTTAATGTTTTTATTTGATAAAACCATTAAATACAAAGCTATTTGTTCATAAAATTAATTTAAGATTTTTGAGCAAATAATTTTTATTTTTATAGTTCCTGTAATTGTTCCAGAATGTACAAAAATTTTGGTTTCAAATTTTATGATGTTTATATTTTATTTTGGTTTTATTTCATAACCGTTATGATTAAACCATAATATTTAGCAAATGAAATCAAATCGATTTAATTAATGACCAACAAAATTAGTAGTGAATAATTTTGAGTTCTAAAACAGGTTAGTTATTTAGTTTGAATTTAAATGCGATTTAAATGTTGATATTGATTTTTAATGGTTAAAAATCAATGAATCCCGGAAGAAATCGAGCTACAATGAGCATGAATTGAACTTAGGACGATTTTGGCATGAATTTTGCAGCAATTTATTTTATTTATGTTTGAATGAATGAATGTCATTTATTTAATAATTTATTCAAAGTTTGTACCTAGTATGGCCTAGTTATTTTTATCGTTATTACCCGTAATGTAAGGGAATAACGTTTTGGTTGTAATTTTATTGCGATCTCGTATCGCCGGTTTGTATAATTTAATTATTTTATTTTATAGATAAATGTATAATAGGAATTTGTATATTTGTACATTTGTAATTATTTTTACGAAGACCGGTGGCTTCCTCAAGACGGTGCCATTTTGGAAGATGTTCCAAGTGAAGAGGCAAGGGACCAAGGAGTTGGTTTCCGAATTTGTAACTATCTAGTTAATTTTGATTAGATAGGTGGCCATACTAGGATTTTATTGTTGCTTGGTTGCTTGCTTTATTTCCGCTCATGCCAAAATCGTCACACATGCATTTTATTTACCGTTATTGTCAATTCAACGTTATTCACAATTCACCGACTTAGTTCACTTATAGGGAATTAATAACTAAATTGACAAGATCTCTCACATAACTTTAAAAATTGAGATTTAGCCTTACCAATTAGTAACACCTATGAATCCCCGTGTTCATTAGGGCTACCACGCTCGTGGGTCCCTTTTTACCTCGGGTAAGTAGGGTGATGCGATCACAAGCCAAAATTGGATTGGACTCAACGAGATAAGCGTTATCTTGGGACTAGGAGATGGATTTAGTTGAAATCCGTCAACCAAGAGTTCTAAGTGTAGAATTAGTCAAGTATTGACTTACCATTTTTAGATAAAGGTAGCATGCGATGACTATTTTTTGTCTAAATATGGGTCTTGGAATCACTTATATAATTTCGTGAGGGGTCATTATATGAGTGACTTGTTAAAATTGTTTTACAAGTGAATTATATATATAAGCAATGAATGTTTATTTTCCGTTGATATTTATTTTTATTCGCGCAATGACAATTATTTTTCTTCTATGAACTTGTAAATCCGTTCAATCGTGGAAAAGATTTCCATTATTTTATACGGTAGCATTTTTTATTGCGATCTCCATTTAAACCACCGTAGCTAAAGACAAAATGAATTGTATCTTTTGATCCTCATATTCACCATTGCAAATGTCTCTTATGAAGAGTAAATGAATAAGTCACACTTAGTCAAAAGCGTTTTTGAATATTTTGTGACGCCTTCTTATAACAATGGTACATCAAATTTTTGCTCCAAAGAAAATATTTGTATTTTGGTATGTCGTCATTATACTCCTTATCGAGGCTTACCTCAAAAGAGGCCAAATCAGTTGGGATGACTAGGTTAATCGATTTATTTGAAATCGTGAACAACCAAATACCGTAATCACTTCATGAAAGGTTTATCCTTTTGAAGGTAAAACCATGAATGAAATGAAGAATAGTCTTCACAATAATTCCTAATATACTTGTCTAAGTAGAGTTTCATGAAAGTGAGTGGGAGCACTAAGAATGATGTTTATATTCTTAATTGTTAAGACGAGGTTCAAGAGTAGGTTGGCTCGACTTTGACACAAGGCAAGGGATAAAGGCAAGACTATTTTGAATAGTAAAGTCAAAACCCAAGCAAGGTGTCGAACCCAACTTTTGACAATTCTATTTTACAGTGTAGGACACAAGATAAGAATCTTCCCAAAGTTTTCTAAAGAGTTAGAAATAGGGTGTAATTTTTCACCCATAATATCTATATGATCGACATTTATTTTGCTAAATGCAAATATTTTTGGGTATTAGATATCCACTATGGTTTTCATCAATGTATTCAATGCATATAATAATGATTCGTGCGACGACTAACCATAATTAAATGTCGACCTACAAGGGAAATATAACTATTGTAGTTTTATTTCTATAGAGACATATAAAAGTTATAATATCATCAATCTAGGTTTGGATTTAGAGGTATACTTCAATAAACGTTATTATGTACATAACCTCTAAATAAAGAATATAGTATCCACTTTTGTGTACGACACAAATGTTTCACTTTTGTGAATAGAACAAACGTTGTATCTTTTTTATGCCTATACTTGGTCAATGGTTATCCCATACCAATCAAAGGTAATTATATTCTTGACCTAAACTAGTAATTACTTGTTATATAGATTGAAAAAGGCTCAAAATTGGTGACCTATGTCTAATCTTAATTTTGGATTGTGTAGCACATTAAGAGGCTAGTATTAACAACTATCCCTAACCCATCTGATTTTGAATCTTATGGTGTGTGCGAATTTTGTATTCAAGGCAAGATGATTCGTGCCCTTTTGTTGAAAAGGAAATCGAACTAGTAAATTATTGGCCCCATTACACAAGAATACGTGTGGTCCAATTACAAACACAACCAGAGATGGTAATGATTACTTCACTTGATTTACCGACGATTTAAGTAGATATTATGTTTGATTCTACTTAATAAGGTGCTAAGAGAAATCTTTGAAAAGTTCAAAGAGCTTCAATGAGAAGTAGTTAACCACTAGAACATTAGATCAAGGACTTACGACTATATCGTAACTATAAATATCTAAGTATTGACTTTGATTTTCACCAAAAGTATTGTGAAATGGTTTCACAAGTTAACTTCTCTAACACACATTATTAGATAAGGTGTTGTTGAATAGAGAAACAGAACCTTATACGATATGGTTTTGTCTTTATCAAGTCAAAATGAGCCATTTGACTAACCTTGGGATCTTAATATTTTTGTCTGCTATTTCTTTTCCCACCATATTAAAACACATTTAAAACAGTCTGATTTCATTCCATATACGATATGGGTAGGTAGCGTACCTAATTTATAAGTTATTTGAATGAAACAAGTGCTCAATAATCCCACATTGAACATGAGAACAAAGCGTTTGTGACTCGTGATACTGTCTTTCAATAAAAATACGATTGTTTCTTGATAAGACAGAGTGGGAGAAAATGTTTCAAAAGCCACAAACTGAGCATATGGTCCGGAAAAAGTTATTCCTCATTGCTTGTTCAGTAGTTGTTTCTTCGGAACCTAGGAGGTCAGGTGGAATTTTATCGCTCCTTTATAGTGATGAATTCTAATATGCGACTTATAAAAGACTGTTTTTAGTCCCAACTTCTTGATATGGCTTAGAGTCATACGATTCGTAATGGACTCCATGCATGATGGTCAGGTATGTGACCTGGTAAATTTTTACTTGAAGAAGTACGACCTCTTCAATGTAAATTGATTTTTAAGATCGAAATTTGCATGGATGAACATTAAAATGTTATCAAAGATAACTTGGTAGGCAAAGAGTTTTGCACCAACCTTAATTCTTTGATCCATTCGAATATACTTAGCGATTACAGCATATCATAAAAGTATGATGTCAATTGGACCTCAAGAACCACCTTCTCGAATACGATTCTAGAAGAGTTAGTATATTTTATATCCACCTGTGGGTTCGTAGATCCTAACTACCCTAAGTTAATTTGCAAGCTTAAGAGGATTTCTTAAGTAAGCACTAAAGAGTTGGAATTAGTGTGTCAATCATGTCATAAAATATTTCTCGATATCTCGAGGAATTATGTTTATACATGAAGTTTAGTGGGAGTAATATGGTTTTCATCAGTCTTATATGTGGAGACATATTGATCATTTTAGATGATGGAAGATTTTGGAGAAGTAGACTACATCTTTTAGATATCTGGATTTATGGAGATAAATCTAAAAGGATATTAGCATTGAGGCAAATGCTTATTTGATAAGATCTTGGACTAGCCAGCCAGGAAGTTGAACCACATCATAATTGATTCCTTTTGCTTCCTCCTTTGGCTTCCGCTGCTGGATCATTATATACGCTGTATGTCTAGACTCAATCCGACTTTCGCATGCTTTGAGTATACGAATCCTTTTGCAATCATCCCAGTGAGAGTCACTTGTAAAGCCATAAAACACCTTTAGTCTTGCGAAGGACTAAAGATAATGTTTCCATGTGTTTGGAGTTTAAAATGAGTTGCGTGTAAGGGTTACACAAACTTCAGTTTCCAAACTGATCAAAGTGATTTGAAATCACGAGTTGGCTGTGTTTTATAGAAGATTTATCTGTTGGAAGAGTTCCAAACAGAAAATACTATTGGAAAGGTTCCAAGTAGGAGTGACATTTTCAAATAGAAATGTCATGTATCCGCTGGAAGTGTTCCAGGAAGTTTATCATTACGGATTTAACAACGGAAATGGAGTACATTGCGTCATATGATGATGCATATGAAAGTAGCTTGGATTCGACAGTATTGGAGGGACTAGAAATAGTTCATATAGATGTATATCCTATCCCATTATACTGGTAAAACAGTGGGAGCTACCTTTAGGCAAAGAGTCCTAAGTCTAGATTCAAACCTAGACACGTACTCAGAAAGTTTTATGTAATATGAGATTACGTAGACAAAGAGAAATAGCAATCAGAACGATGGGGAGATTGAAAGTATTGCTAATCCATTAGCCATGCCTTTTGCAGGCTGAACATGATAGTCATGTCATTTCAATGGGATTGAAATAGGTACCTGAATTGCTAGAGATTATGAGATATGAAATTATTGATAGCGTATCAATTTTTCCAAATATTTGATAATCGCATTCATTGTTAGAGTTTCATTAAAAACTTCTTTATTTAGTTTGACTAAATTTTAATACTTTGTTTATCCGAATTGGTTGAAAGAAAGGTTGAACCCAATTCAAGTGAACAGGACGAACTTAGTATTTTGTCCCTAGTCACTCAATGAGGTGACGTCTTGAAATGACTAGATTGTAAGGCGATCGATGGTTGGTTCAGCACCATGGGGTCATGGAGATGACTGGTCGTTTACATAGACAGACTGTATGACACTCTGTCGGACAGTGACATTGTAGAGACCCTTAAATCAATTATTTGATGCCTGGTCGTGACAGGGTCTTCTATCTTATTCCTATAAGTCGATTCTTTTGACTGGCGACCATCTATCTGAGTCGGTGCAGTTTCTGATTGGTTTTGGTTGATGTTCTAGGTCGTGCCGTAAAAGGAGGCCGATGGACTTCTTCTGGATCATGGTGATCTGCATCATACAGAGTAGATGGATCAACAGGAATTGT
The DNA here is from genome assembly GCA_022085475.1 of Heliosperma pusillum. Classification (NCBI taxonomy): domain Eukaryota; kingdom Viridiplantae; phylum Streptophyta; class Magnoliopsida; order Caryophyllales; family Caryophyllaceae; genus Heliosperma; species Heliosperma pusillum. The sequence continues at coordinate 96,015 of JAIUZE010001651.1, forward strand.
CCACCCACGTTGGGTAAAAACATCTTTAGCCACTCGAGGAGAAGTTACTGTAAATGCGTGGCCACGCTCGGAAAGAGACATGGTAGATTTTCCGGTCAGACAGTTACTCTCCCTATCGAGAAAACCACTCTAGATCTGGTCAATCGCAAAGTGCGACCTGGAAGACACCTTCGGTGAGTGGAGAGTGTGATAAGGAGACAGAGAATCGGTTGACGCACACTTGTGTCCCGGACAAGTGGGAGATTGTTGGAGTAGGTGTCCTCCACAATAGTGCGCCACATAAATAAATCTTATTAAGGAATATAATTGGGATATTTATTGACTATATATATGATTAGTCAGTTGATTAACGTAAATCAATAACGGTTGGCTGACTAGAGTTTGACGTTATTGTCGTTTGACGGCGGTGATCAACTGATCCCTTTCGGTCACACCTAAAGGATGAAATCCAAATAGTAACTAATTATTTGTATACGATACAGTTAATTAGTACATTACATATATGCGATATGTACGAGAGTTAATTATTAGAAATTGAGTTAAGAACTCAAATTCGATTAAACTTATTTTTCAATTATGCGATAATTGACTAATAAATTTCTATCTTATTTTAATACGATTAAATAAGATTTAACTTAGTAATTAATCGTTAAATTACTAAATTAGTTGAGGTTTTGAGATAGAGGTAATTAGTTAATTATATTTACAAGGAGTTGTAAAATAAATTAACTAAGCATTGTGGGACCCATTATATATTGATATAATGGTAAAAATATTACTTAAAATGTTAAGTACATATTATTTATTTAATTGAGTCATATAATTGTTATATGATCAAATTAACACTTAATTATACAAGATAATTAACCATATGATCAATAAGTATTTGTGAGACAAATATAAAAAAAAATCAAAATGGATCCAACTAGCCCAACATGGCCGGTTGGTATGTAGTTAGTATAGTGATGATTGTTGTTCATATTTATACTCTTTGGTTAACATTTGAAAGTGACATAACAAGTATAATACAATCATCACTTATACTACAACACTCCACACAAATGCATGTGAACAAATCAAGCAAAATAAGAGTCCTTTATGGACTAAAGTGACCGGCCAAATGGCTTTAAAAATGGGCAATTGTGTTCATTTTTCACTTACTTGATTTTGTGCAATTGTCATACTTCTCTCTAAAACTCTTCTTCTCACTATAAACTATCAAATACTAATATTTACTAAGTATTACTAGTGTAGTAATATAGTCATAATATTAGTAGAATAATATCTATCTTATTATCTAGTTAATAATAAGGGTAGATTATTTGGGTTAATCTTGGTGCAACTTAGAGGAGATCTTCTACTTTGGAGATAGTGTGTGTTCATCCATATTTATAGCTCAAGAACAACAAGAAGGAGTTCTTGTTGTGCCCATATAATTTCCATATCAATGTGAGGAAATTTCTTCTTTTATATAAATGTCTTTATATTTGCATGCATGTTACATAGATCATCATAAACTAAATTAAAAAGTAATTTAGTAATTAATTAGAGGAGTCTAATTAAGGTCTATGGACTTTCACTTAGCACAGTCAATAGAAGACTTATGTAACTCGAGTCTATACCACGAGGTAGGATATACTTATATATTTAGGCTCAGCGGTTACCCTAATAACATGGCCAAAATACAAAGCACACATCTAGGCTCAGTGGTTACCTTTAAAACATGGCCCAGATCCAAATCACATATCTTAGCTCAGAGGTTACCCTAATAACATGGCCAAGATACAACTCTACCCTAATCCTAGACTGCGCAGACCCAGAGAACTGCGGAAAAACATCGCACCCAAGACTCATCACATGAGTACCCCTAAGGAGATCCACCAAAGGGTTGGCTAGTACTTAAGCTGGCTCCATTCCCCAAAGTGGAAGCAAGGCAGCCATGCCCGACTTGGATATAAACCCACCAAGCCGGGGAACAAAAAGCTATCAAGCGCGTGAACATAGACGCGTAAAAGAGAGTAAAGGCCTATCAATGTCATGGTCCAAGATACTCATTTAGAATTAGAATTGTCAAGACGCCATATACTCATAATTCTCTATGGGTACTTAGTCAACACGACACCAACCATATAATCAAACAGTTACGGGAAAAACTTCCTATCATGTGACTAATTGCATACCAATCATATTCAAATATCATATCGCCTCATATCTACTAAGGCTCATTCATTCATTCATTAAATACAACCTTACTTGAAGACAAATCCCCGACCGAGTCCCGCGACGGGTCATCAGTCAAAACGGGGCTGACTAGATCTTAGTTTGACCAAACCCGTTTGGTCAAACCGGCTAGAAACAGAATCTTAGCCATCGAGGCTTGAACATAAGAATATCACATTCATTTCATGTTATTTCATTCAATTTCTAACATGTGAATTATTAATTCATACGAAAACCCGCTTGACTTAAAGGATATCAAATTAAACTAAAATCTCGTATTATAATTTCTAACATGTGAGAAATAATAATATATTGAAAAGCTTTTAATTAAATAATTTACTTATTAAATTTCCCACTTGCTAAATATTACTAAACACGATAAAATAACAATACTCAAAAACCGTCACAAGTCCAAGGAAACCCACGGTTCATTTTGGACCGGTTTTGGTCATCTTTTCTAAAAACCGTTTCTTAATATTTCCCGCATGCTTAACATATTTAAAACCCGTCAAAACAACAACAAAAACAATCAAGTATCGACAAAAACCCAAAGAACCAAAACACGGACCAACCAGACCGGGCTGGACCGGGTCTGAACCGGCCTGAACCGGCCTGGTTTGGCCCGGTTTTCCAGCCACCAAAACAGCCCCCTACGGCCACCACCAACATCAACTCTAAATTATTTCTAACATGTTTTAATTAACAAACAACCATTTTAACAATCATCCATACAAAAATCATGATTATGAACAAATCATTCAAATATGTCAAGAACACTAATCATGCTAAAAATTCCATACAACATAATAATCATAACTACTTATCATGTTACTACCAAAAATCCATAAATACCATAACATGAACAAAAACAAAAGAAACAAAGATATGTAACATTAATTCGTCGAGTAACTCGGAATCGTTACCTTAGCTAGCAAAATCAATTAGCACCAAAAAAATAAGAAGTATAAACCCGTCTACTAATCTTCACCCAAAATATACAAGTCACCAAACTCGTCTTCAAAATCTTCCCCTATAAGAAATGACAAGAAAAACATTATTAGAATTAAAACTTGATTTTCCATAATTAAAGTGTTGAAAACGATTTTGTCGGAATTGAAAATAAACCGTACTTGAAGATGGAGAGCGAAGAGGAGATTATATAAATATAAGTTAGGACGGATTTGAATAAGAAATGAAGGTTTTATGATGATTTTGCTCAAGAACGATGAAGAACGATGAAGAACGATGAAGAACACCAAGAACGATTTTGATTATATTAAAGAAAGTATTAATAAGGTATTAAGTTGATTTAGTGTAAAATGAAAAGATAAGTGGTGAATTAGAGTGGGGTGTGTGCCGTGTAGATATAGGGGAATTATGGAGTCGGGTTTTGAAATTGTTGTTACGGGATTGACTCGAGTTTTATAATTATATTATGGTAATTGTTTAGATATAATTATATATTAAGTTAATTAAACCAAATATCTAGATATTATGATATTGTAATGAAAAAGAAAGAAAATATCAAGTCCTATGAGAGGAGAGGGAGCCGTGTAGAAGTAGAAGAATCGGGTCTGTTTTGAAGCGATTTGCGGAGTTTAAGTTGACGGATCGATAAAGTAACAAATATCTTAGATATTTGTATTAGTTTAATCGAAAGAATGAAAATATCTAAAGTGAGTGGAAAAAGATGACATGGGGCGTGTGACTCATGCCAAAGTCGGGTTTCGGGGTTGTTTCGGGATTTAAATTGGCTCGGGAATAGTTAAATGATGTTCGGGTTTAAACCGTAAAACCTTCTCTTTAATTCCGAATAAATTCAAAATAATTATATTAAATTATCATAAATTCAAATAAATCTTAATAAAAATAAATTAAATTTATTAATTTTCAAATATAATTTGGTCTTCAAACTTATAAGGCGAGTCGGGAAAAGGTCAACGAAAGTCAAAGTTGACTGAAAGTCAAGAAAAGTCAAAGATGACTTAAAAGTCAAGAAAAGCTTTATGACGACTTAAAAGTCAAGAAAAGTCAATGACGACTTTAAAAAGTCAAGAAAAGTCAAAGACGACTTAAAAGTCAAGAAAAGTCAAAGATGACTAAAAACGGGATTTTCATGAAATCTGTCAGAAATTCCAAATACGAACTCGGAATTTCAAAATACGACTCGAAACAATAAATTCTATTTTAAAAACTTAACCTTGCTGAAAAGTATCCTTAAGAAATTTTACTAGAAAAATTGGGTACTTTTCGGGTTGTTACAACGCCCCTCAATTGACATGGATGCTCGGGTCGGCCGATCGCTCTAGCAAGAACGTCGTCACGACCACTCGGAGTGAATTTCCCTTCCGCAACCTCCTTCAGAACATTCTCCTATAATATATTAAATAAACTTATGACCGAGCCTATCACAAGCCCGGTACAAAGATAAATTACCCAGACTAGGCTAATAACAAATTAATGTAATTAGGGAAGTAGGGGTCGATCCTCAGGGAGATGGTGTTTCCTATAGAATGTGAAATGTCTTGCAATTGAGTTTTATCTAACGAGTTTCTGGGTTTTGGGATTATGATGTCTAAACTAACAAAAAGCATAAATGAAAACAAAATAAAAGCAAAGGAAATGAAAACAATAAAGCAAATGATGAATTAACAATGATGAAAAACATCTAGGGAAGTAGGTTCACACAATTAGATTGACATATTGATGAAATTGGATTTAGGACATGCAAATAATTCATTGTGAGTTCGTAAGAATGATGTGTTTATTACAATCATAGATCAGATGGTCTAGCAGGCTTTTAGGCAATTTACTAGGTCTTAATCTACCATGTCATGCTTTGTCTATTCAATTCGCGTATCTCTACCTTGGAAAAGAATTCCATTCTAGTCAATGATTTTGATCAGGAATCGTCAACTATCGTTATAGTCCAAACATGCATAGACACAATGTTTTAAAAGCAAAATTTCTTTTATCTAATTATCATCTTTTAATCAGTCTAACATGGCTACCCTACACCCTAGAAAGGTGACTACTCACTCATGATAATGTTTATATCTAAGATGATGATGATAATAAAAACTAGGATAGACATGTTTAGTTGGTTTTGACAATATTTTAAGACTCTCTATGTGGCGATAATAACGACGCTAAATTGACAATCTAGGAAATGAAATGACGATTATAACGACACAAAAATGAATGTAAGATAACATGGATAGAAAATAATAATCAAATAGAAAACAATAAGGACATTTAAAAAAAGGATAATATAGAAATACCTAGGTGACGATCAACAACGAAAGCGATAACAATAATAGAAATCCCTTGCATAGAATAATCGTTCCTTGAATTACAACACTTGTACCCAACAAAGTAGATTACAAAGATTGAAATTCTTATTGATCTAAGCTAAGATTTTGATGTAGAAAAGACAGAAATAAACTAAGAACTAAAGAAAAGAAGAAGAAAATGAGAGAAGAGAGGCTAGTTCTCCCTCCCTCCTAATCTAGGTTTTTTAAAGAGAAATGTAGAAGAGAATTGTGTGTAGAGATTAGAGATGTGTTGAGAAGAGTGGCTGGAGCATCCTTTATATAGCATTAGGGTTTCGTGGGGAAGGGGTCGAGCATTGAACATATAGGACAAAAATGAGGAAGTCGAAGCAAAAGCTCGGAACAGCAGAGATCCTCGATCGGGTACACACTTACCCGATCGAGTAAGTTGTCATCTGGGTGCTTTGACCCTCGTTTCATCTCCCCTTGCATATGACTTGACTTCCATTATCCCCTTGACCTCTTGAGTCGGGTTTGCTGATAGGGTTTGATGTAGAACGATGATTACTTCGCCTAACAGATTGATCTTCCGACAACTGGGAAACTGTCTTTGCTTCTTCTCTCTTTTGAATTAGTGAACCTTCTTGAAATGCCTTTGACTTGGTTAAGCTTGCTTCTTCAAATCGTCGTGTTCTAGGCAAATGCTCGGGAAAATAGAAAAAGGGCGTAGAAACGTCACTTTCCCTACAAAACAGGTTAGAACATAGAAATTCGCCTAGAAGACGATATTAGCTCATAAAACGGCTTAACAAAGCACAAATGACATACAAAACCGAGATAAAATGGGGGTTAAAATCATAAAAATATTCACTTATCAAATTCCCCCAAGCTAAACCTTTGCTTGTCCTCAAGCAAACATAACAACCAATACCTAAACAAGGGTTGCAAGCATTGGCTACTACACCATCAAGAAGCAAATCTCAACGTAAAAGTTTTGGAAACATAAGGAATCATAACCCAAAAACAACGTGGGCAAGAATGATACATAAACATGGCTGAGATTTACATAACGGCGTAGCACAAAGAATTTCACTATAGAATTTTCGGCTCTTGCATGATCTTTTGACAAATGGACTCTCACGGCACACTCAAACACTCATGTATGTAAAAGGTGATTTCTTTATGTGTAAATGTTTTTGAGACACTCACCTATCTACGACTTATGAAAATGTGTCCGCAGTCTAATATGGTAAACAATTCAAAACACAAGTCAAAGATCACAATGCACATAGAAAAGAAGCCAGAAAAAGATATGAAGAAGGCCTTGGGAAATGGGTGAAAGGTGGACAAACAGTTATGGTCATGTGAAGGTTAGAGTGAGCTAGCAACTGACCAATGATAAATGAATACTCAATCCAAACTTTCGATTAATTCCCGAAAGACGAAAAACGAAGCCAGAATGAACGGATTGGCTTATTACACACGAAAAACAAGGGTGAACTCCTTCTGAACATTGAATTGACATTTTAAGGAGATACTCACAACTTCTTCTTTTATTTTTCTTCTTTTTCTTTTTCGATTTTTCTCTTTTTCATTTTTCTTTTTTTTTTATTCATTATTTCTATTTCTCTTTTTCTTTTGAACATACCATCACTTTTTTGAACAATTTGGTTCTTCCAAATTCACTTTGTCATCAAGGAACAAATCTTCTCAAAATAGCACCCATACACCATAGTCTAACTACTAGCTCACAAGGTAGGCAGTTTTTATATGTAGCTATTATTTTGTGAAACATTTGTATGAAGGGGCTAATTTTGAGATGTAATTTAAAGTGAAAAGGCTTCAAATCTTAGTGAATCATGGATGCAATGCTTATAGAAATATAATGAGAACCATACTTATGCGTTTTGACATGACACACATCACAAGGAGAACTACACACACCTAGATGAGACTGGGTATAGATGTACCAGCCTAAGGAGGTTCTACCTTACAATATATGTAACTTGCCAAATGTCAAGATCAAGCGTACTCATCTATAGATTCATTCCATGCCTACTGTGTACAAGACTTCCCCATGTATGCACAATTCAATAAATATGGAATCATTATCTTTTGAAAGCTCTAAGTTTGGGAAATGTAACCTGATAGCATAGTAAACAAGCAAGCAAAGCATGAAAAGCATTCAATTATGTTCAAAATTTTAAATTTTCTCTTTAACTTTTTCTCTTTTCTTATTCAAAATTTGAAAAATATAAACAACTAAAATGCAAAATGGGAAAATGCAATCCCTCCCCCAAGCTAAACATCACATTGTCCGTAATGTGAGCATAAAGACAAAATATGCAACGAGATGCTTAATGGGAAGAAGGGTAAAAAGGGAAAAAGATGAAAGAAAAGTGAAGCTTACTAGTCAGCGCTGACTCCCCCAAGCTAGTTTTTTGGACTTGACAAGGAAGGTCTTTATAGATTCGTCAAAAACGCTTTCATCTGCAAATGAAATCTAACAAAACAACGAAAAAGGGAAAGCAAAAATAAAATGCAAAAAGAAAGGAAACACGGGTTGCCTCCCGAGAAGCGCTGATTTAACGTCTCACTCGACGAATTCTTCTATGAAATCATTTGGTTGGGAATGGACGCTCTATATAGACAATATCTAAGCATCCGATGATAGAATTTCTATAGTAGAGTTTCAGTCTGTGTCCATGACCTTGAATTTTTCACCATTACTAGCCATTATTTCCACATAACCGTATTTGCTCACATATGTGACAGTGAATGGTCCACACCATCGTGATCGAAGTTTTCCTGGAAAAATTTTCAAACGGGAGTTGAAGAGAAGTACTTGGTCACCGACATTAAATTCTTTTCTGATTGTCCTCTTATCGTGCCAACGCTTCGTTTTCTCTTTATAGATCCTAGAATTCTCGTAAGCTTGCAAACGAAATTCTTCTAATTCATTGAGTTGCAAAAGTCGTCTATCAGCGCTAAGCTTAGTGTCTAAGTTGATTTCTTTGATAGCCCAGTAAGCTTTGTACTCTAACTCGACAGGGAGATGACAGGCCTTTCCATAAACCAATCGATAGGGAGATGTTCCAATCGGGGTTTTGAAAGCTGTGTGATAAGCCCATAAGGTGTCATCGAGCTTATTACTCCAATCGGTTCTAGATCTTGAGACTACTTTTTGCAGAATTGTTTTTAGCTCTCTGTTCGAGATTTCTACTTGACCGCTGGTCTGAGGGTGGTAGGCTAAACCTCGTATGTGATACACACCATACTTGGCAAGCAGAGTGTCTAACTGCTTTTCTCCCAAATGAGTTCCTCGATCACTTATCACGGCTATGGGTACACCAAAACGTGGAAAGATAATCTTCTTAAATAGCTGTATCACAGCTCTAGCATCATTGGTGGGAGTGGCAATTGCTTCTACCCACTTCGAAACATAGTAGACAGCGATTAAGATGTAACGATTTCCATTTGAAGAAGGGAATGGTCCTTGATAATCAATACCCCAGACATCGAATATTTCGACTTCTAATATGCCGTTTTGAGGCATTTCATGTCTTTTGGATATTTGACCTATTCGTTGAACAGCATCACAAGCCATAACAAAGTCTCTTGAATCTTTAATCATCGAGGGCCAGAAAAACCCGGATTGTAAGACTTTGGCTACGGTCTTGGATGGACCATGATGACCACCATAAGCAGATGAGTGGCATCCTTTTAAAATTCCTTTAACTTCCCACTGGGGGATACAACGTCGATACAGACCATCTGAGCACTGCTTGAAAAGATAAGGGTCATCCCAAACAAAGAACTTTGCATAATGCAATAATCTCTTTCTTTGGTTATAAGAAAGGTCAGAAGGTAGCTGGCGACTGACAAGGAAATTGGCAATATCAGCATACCAAGGAGAAGAGTCCGCAATTGCCATTAATGAATCATCAACGAACGAATCATTAATTGGTGTTGGTAATCCTATTTCAGTTACTCTTATCCTTGAGAGGTGGTCAGCGACTACATTCTCTGCTCCTTTCTTTTCCCGGATCTCTAAATCAAACTCTTGAAGGAGTAAAATCCATCGGATAAGTCTACGTTTTGTCTCTTTCTTGGAAAGCAGATATTTCAAGGCAGCATGGTCAGTGTAGACAATGACTTTTGATCCTATTAGGTACGAGCGAAATTTGTCTAAGGCATAGACAATGGCTAGAAGTTCTTTCTCAGTAGTGGCATAGTTGATTTGGGCAGGATCTAAGGTTCTACTAGCATAGTAAATTGCATGAAGGAACTTTTCCTTTCTTTGCCCTAAAACAACTCCTACGGCATAATCACTCGCATCGCACATCAGTTCAAAGGGAAGATTCCAATCAGGTGACTGAATTATAGGTGCGGTGATCAAAGCACGTTTGATTTTGTTGAATGTCTCAAGGCATTCTTTTGTGAAATTAAAAGGTGCATCCTTGAAAAGCAGCTCAGTCAGGGGCTTGGCTATTTTTGAAAAATCTTTTATAAATCGTCGGTAGAAACCGGCGTGGCCAAGGAAACTCCTGATTCCTTTTAAATTAGCAGGTGGTGGCAGTTGTTCAATAACTTGGATCTTAGCTCGATCCACTTCTATACCTCTTTCTGAAACAATGTGTCCTAAAACTACACCTTCGTTCACCATGAAGTGACACTTTTTCCAATTGAGCACAAGGTCGACTTCTTCACAACGTTTTAGAATTTTGGATAGATTTGTCAAACAGTTATCAAAGGAAATGCCATAGACGCTAAAGTCGTCCATAAATACTTCCATGATAGTTTCAACAAAATCTGAAAAGATACTAGTCATGCAACGCTGGAAAGTGGCAAGTGCATTACACAAGCCAAATGGCATTCTGCGATAAGCGAAAGTACCATAGGGACAGGTGAAGGTGGTTTTCTCTTGGTCCTCAGGGTGGATAGGGATTTGGAAAAATCCTGAGTAACCATCTAGATAGCAGAAATATTTATGGCAAGCTAACCTCTCTAGCATTTGATCAATGAAGGGTAGAGGATAGTGATCTTTTCTAGTTGATTGATTCAACTTCCCTTAGTCAATGCACATACGCCATCCCGTCACAATTATTGTGGGGATGAGCTCATTCTTTTCATTTTTGACTACTGTTGTTCCTCCTTTCATGGGAACAACTTGAACAGGGCTAACCCATTTAGAGTCAGAGATTGCATAGATTATGCCATCATCTAGCAATTTCATAACTTCGGTTTTAACTACTTCCTGCATGTTGGGATCAAGATGGCGTTGACCTTAAACACAAGGTTTTTGACCTTCTTCTAAGTTGATTTTATGCATGCAAAAGTCGGGGCTTATGCCTGCTAAATCTTCAAGTTTGTATCCTATTGCCTTTCTATGTTTTTTCAAGATAGTCAATAGTGAGGTTAACTGATTTTCATCTAGGAGAGCACTCACTATGACTGGGCAATATTCAGATTCATCTAAAAAGGCATCTTTTAGATTTGAGGGAAGAGGTTTTAGTTCAGGTTTATGTGCTTCTGCCTTGGCAGGAGTATCAATTAAGCTTATGAACTCTTCAACTTCTTCTGACGGTATCTCTTTTCCAGTCAGGTCCTTTTCCAGCTCACTGATCTCGAAATTGTCTTTCTTAGAGATATCCTCCAACAATAAGATTGCTTCTAAAGGATCCTCGATTATTGATGGATACAGAGATTCATCAATAATGAAGTCGACAATATCAAGGAAACAGCAAGGCTCTTCAAGCATAGGGTTTTTCATTGCACTGTTTAAGTTATAGGTGACTTTATCATCACCTACTTCTAGTGTCAATTATCCATTCTTGATATCGATTACTACTCCCGCAGTGTGTAGAAATGGCCTTCCTAAAATAATAGGGATTTGCGAATCTTCAGCCATATCTAGCACGATGAAATCGACTGGAATAAAAAATCTTCCTACTTTGACAGGCACATCTTCTAAAACTCCCATAGGTTATTTTAGAGAACGATCTGCCATTTGCAGAGTGATACTAGTGTATTTGAGAATTCCCATATTCAATTTTTCGCATATGGAATAGGGCATAACGCTTACACTAGCACCTAGATCGCATAGAGCTTTATCGATTGTGTAGGTGGCTATAGTGCAAGGTATAGAGAAACTACCAGGATCCTTTAACTTAGGAGGGGACTTATTTTGCAATAAAGCACTGCATTCAGCTGTGAATACTATGATTTCAACATCATCTAAAGTCCTCTTCTTAGTTAAGATATATTTCATGAATTTCGTGTAAGAAGGGATTTGAGTGATTAGTTCAGTGAAGGGAACCGTTACTTGGAGGTTTTTGACTACTTCCATGAATTTGCTAAACTGGGTTTCCTTATGATTTCTCCTCAAACGTTGGGGAAATGGAACTTGAATTTTAAAGGGTTCCTTTTCAGGTTCATCCTTCTTTTCAAGGTTGTTTTCCGCTTCCTTAGCGGTGGATGGTTGAGAATCTTTTTGGCTCTCTACTTGTGTTGGCTCAACTATTGTTTCTTTGGGTTGCTGAGGTTCTTTATAATTGGTAACACTCCTAAGGGTGATAGCATTAGCGGTGTCCCTCGGTTGCTCACCATGAGGTGGGAGTTGGCTATGTTTTCTTTGGGCATTAGAGGCAGCCAATTGGGCCATTTGAGTTTCAAGTATCTTGATGGCAGCATTTTGTGTTTGATCACTCTTTTGAAGTTGAGCAAACATTGAATCTTGTTTTTGAACAACTTAGAGAAGCATGGATTCAATTTTGCTCAAGCTTGAGTCATTGGGTTGGCTTTGATTTTGGGGTTGTTGGTGTTGGTAAGGTTGATTGAAGTTAGGTTGAAATGGAGGTCTCTGGTTTTGAAAACCAGGAGGATTATATGGCTTCTGTTGATGTGGTATGAATGGTTGTTGAATCTGATGGTGGGGATTTTGAATGTTGGTGCTTTTGTAGGACAAAAAAGGATGGTTCTTTGTGTTCTCGTTATAGAAGTTTGAGAAAGCATTGCCCTGCCTATATGCTTGATAGGCATTGACTTGCTCTAACGAACTCCTACATTCTTGAAAACTGTGTCCTCCAACCCCACATGTCTCACATACCACTACGTGGTTAGTGACGTTAACATGTTCCTTGGATTGGGAAGAGCTTCCTACTTGTTGCTGCAGAAGGGCTAATTGGGCTTCTAGGAGTGCTACTTTACTTGAATCGTCCTGCTTGGTTTTGAGTGGCATAGCACGTCTGTTGCTATACTGAGAGTCGTGAATTGCCATTGACTCGATAGTTGCACTAGCTATCTCTACATCGATCTGATAGAAACGACCATTGTTAGCGGAGTCGAGGATACGACGCGATTCGCCACAACAACCGTTGTAGAAGGTGATAGCTAAGAACCATGAATCAAGGCCATGATGAGGGCATTCTCTTTGTAATTCTTTGTACCTTTCCCATGCCTCATAAAGGCTTTCATCGCCTCTCTGACGGAATCCAGTGATTTGACTTCGTAAGAGTTTGGTTCGTTCTGGTGGGAAGTACTTTTGATAGAAAGCAAGAGCTAGACCATCCCAGTCAGCTATTCCTAAGGCAACTCGGTCAAGGCTATTGATCCAAAGTTTTGCCTTTCCTTTTAAAGAGAAGGAAAAGAGCATTTCCATAACCTGCTCTTGGGATACTCCAGTTTGTCTAATTGTGGAGCAATAGTCACAGAAGTTTTGAATATGAAGGTTGGGATCTTCTATGGCATTGCCACCAAATTGACTTCTTTCTGTTAAACTGATGAAGGCGGGTTTAATTTCAAAGTTTTGGGCAGTGATTTGGGGTGTAGCGATACCCCTTGGAAGTGTATCTGCAGTTGGTTTGGAATGGTCTGAATGTCGAACCATTTTCTTTTGTGAAGATGAAGATGGAGTGTTGTTTGAAAGTTGATTGGTTTTTGAGAATGGAGATGAGAATGGATCTTCTTCTCCTTCAAGATTAGGTAAAATATCCGAGTATTTCTCACGAATACGATCTAAACTTGAAATATCAGAAGCTTTTGAGATTTCATTGAATAGCTTTTTTTCTCCTACGCAGAGTTCTTTCTAGATCGGGGTCTAAAGAGATAGGGGTCCCTAGTCTAGAAGATCTGGCCATAAAATTGAAAAGCTAAGATGAAAAATCAAGAAAGGTCTAAAGGAATTTGGGTTCCTAAAGACTAGATAAAACTAATTGCAATAAAAATCACAAAAGGAGGAAAACTAAACCGTGCTGCCCGGCAACGGCGCCAAAATTTGACCGAGCCTGTCACATACCCGATACAAAGATAAATTACCCAGACTAGGCTAATAACAAATTAATGTAATTAGGGAAGTAGGGGTCGGTCCACAGGGAGATGGTGTTTCTATAGAATGTGAAATGTCGTGCAATTGAGTTTTATCTAACGAGTTTCTGGGTTTTGGGATTATGATGTCTAAACTAACAAAAAGCATAAATGAAAACAAAATAAAAGCAAAGGAAATGAAAACAATAAAGCAAATGATGAATTAACAATGATGAAAAACATCTAGGGAAGTAGGTTCACACATGTAGATTGACATATTGATGAAATTGGATTTAGGACATGCAAATAATTCATTGTGAGTTCGTAAGAATGATGTGTTCATTACAATCATAGATCAGATGGTCTAGCAGGCTTTTAGGCAATTTACTAGGTCTTAATCTACCATATCATGCTTTGTCTATTCAATTCGCGTATCTCTACCTTGGAAAAGAATTCCATTCTAGTCAATGATTTTGAGCAGGAATTGTCAACTATCGTTATAGTCCAAACATGCATAGACGCAATGTTTTAAAAGCACAATTTCTTTTATCCAATTATCATCTTTTAATCAGTCTAACATGGCTACCCTACATCCTAAAAAGGTGATAACTCACTCATGATAATGTTTATATCTAAGATGATGATGATAATAAAAACTAGGATAGACATGTTTAGTTGGTTTTGACAATATTTTAAGACTCTCTATGTGGCGATAATAACGACGCTAAATTGACAATCTAGGAAATGAAATGACGATTATAACGACACAAAAATGAATCTAAGATAACATGGATAGAAAATAATAATCAAATAGAAAACAATAAGGACATTAAACAAAGGATAAAATAGAAATACCTAGGTGACGATCAACAACGAAAGCGATAACAATAATAGAAATCCCTTGCATAGAATAATCGTTCCTTGAATTACAACACTTGTACCCAACAAAGTAGATTACAAAGATTGAAATTCTTATTGATCTAAGCTAAGATTTTGATGTAGAAAAGACAGAAATAAACTAAGAACTAAAGAAAAGAAGAAGAAAATGAGAGAAGAGAGGCTAGTTCTCCCTTCCTCCTAATCTAGGTTTTGTAAAGAGAAATGTAGAAGAGAATTGTGTGTAGAGATTAGAGATGTGTTGAGAAGAGTGGCTGGAGCATCCTTTATATAGCATTAATTAGGGTTTCGTGGGGAAGGAGTCGAGCATTGAACATATAGGACAAAAATGAGGAAGTCGAAGCAAAAGCTCGGATCAGCAGAGATCCCCGATCGTGTACACACTTACCCGATCGGGTAAGTTTTCATCTGGGTGCTTTGACTCTCATTTCATCTCCCCTTGCATATGACTTGACTTCCATTATCCTCCTTGACCTCTTGAGTCGGGTTTGTTGATAGGGTTTGATTTTGAACGATGATTACTTTGCCTAACTGATTGATCTTCCGACAACTGCGAAACTGTCTTTGCTTCTTCTCTCTTTTGAATTAGTGAACCTTCTTGAAATGCCTTTGACTTGGTCAAGCTTGCTTCTTCAAATCGTCGGGTTCTAGGCAAATGCTCGGGAAAATAGAAAAAGGGCGTAGAAACGTCACTTTCCCTACAAAACAGGTTAGAACATAGAAATTCGCCTAGAGGACGATATTAGCTCATAAAATGGCTTAACAAAGCACAAATGACATACAAAACCGAGCTAAAATGGGGGTTAAAATCATACAAATATTCACTTATCAACTTAATTTTATTTTTGTTACTAAAATAAATAGATAGTCAGACATACAAGAATTGAACAATAAAGTTATTAAAAACCCATCTTAATAAAATAATACTTACTATTTTGGCCAAGACTTCCTGATCATATTCGTTACATGTTCGGGATCCTTTAGGCGTGTGCCCTTCTTTATAAGTTACGTGCCGATTCATGTCGGTCACTCCCTTTGACACCTACACATTAACTCAAAAATAATATATGTATACATGTATATCAAGTCCAAGTATGATTAAAAAAATCTAATATATAGATGCTACTTACGAGATTTTCTTCTATCAATATGTAACCGCCTCGAGAGCCATAATATACCCCCCGCTTCTGTGAAATGTTAGCACGATTTCTGGCGCTAACGGTCTTCAAATCTTATAAAATCGCAAGTAGATGAGACAATTAGAAAATTATAGATACAAGTAGAGTTTTAGAAAAATGTAACCTGAAACTTTTAGAAAAATGTAACCTTAAGTAGAGTTTTAGAAAAATGTAAACATATGACATGGATACTTAACCTGAAACTTTTAAGTAGCTCGTTTCGCCTTATAATTATCCTATTGTTGCTGAGTGATGTTGGGGTACTTTGTCGGTGGGCTCTTATGCATCTCCCCCGTCTTCTTGTCGACATACAAGTGTAATTTGGCAAGGTCACACCTTCACTGCCTTACGTAATAGATACTTATCATGGCAGTTTGGAATATCGAAAGCTTCCTGCATCATCATCATATATACTAATAAGCGGCTGTCTAATATCATACCATTATACGAACCTTTATACGGCTTCCTGCCTTATGTAATAGTAACTTCTGCAAAATAAAATGATGTTTAGCTAAAGAAATTATCATACCTTTATACGGATCAAGAGTAAGTTCTGCAATACAGGATTTATATTCCTGAAATCATCTAAATCAATATGCGCAAACTCTTTGGTTGTTACTCCAATCCAAGTGGATAAATGGCCAGCATTTGGACCCGTAGGAACACCTTTTACACTCCATTTTATAGGCAGCGGCTTTTTTGCCGCTATAGCTGCAAGGGCTGCAGGGCACTTCGAAGCACCCCTCTCACCAGGCTTATCCCCCTTATCATTGTTTTCTACTCTTTTCCGTTTTTCACCCATGATAATCCTAAAACCCTAAGACCTTCAAAAGAAATGAAATAGTAACGGAACAGAGTCATGCATACAACGATTCTAAAACCCTTAGACCTTAAAATGAATGAAATAGTAACTGAACAAATAAAGAGTCATGTAGAGATTCTAAAACTCTAAAAACTTAGAAAAGAATGAAACTAGATGATAAAGAGAACGATAAATAGAAAATGAAAACAAAAAGATGAACTTCAATCTTAAAACCCTAAAGACGAAACACAAATATTACCTGATAATGAAAATGAAAACAGGATGATGATAGAGAGAACGAGCAGGATGATGATCAAGAGAACGAGGAGGATGATGATGATAATAAACAACAAGATTTGTGTTGTAAACGAGAATGATTGTAAACGAGGAGGATGATGATGATAATGTACGTGATTATAAATTATTTGTGTTTTTAATTTACTCTAAAGGATTGTAAATTATTTTTTATTGAGAGAAACTATTGACAACGGTTATACTAAAAACCACCGTTGTTATAGAGTAATGACAATGGTTAAAGAACACCCGTTGTTGAAAGTAATAACACTATGACAACGGTTTCTTTAGTATGACCCGTTGTTGAAAGTAATAACAACGGTGGTATTATAAAGAACCGTTTTTATAGATTATTTGTTTTTTTTTTAATTTTTAAGATATGCGCGCGCGGTATTAAAATTTGAGGCACGAAAATAAATTCATTAATTACGTTTAATTTATTTAACTTTGCTCTAAATTTAATTAATTTATTTAATTTTATAATATATATATAGTTATAGTACATCATAATTGTTATGTTATTTAAAGATTTGTATATTATAGGCGTAAGTTATGTTTATTTATTAGCTCCGATCGGGTTTGGCCTGGGAATCAATTCTGATCGGGTTAGATTCGGCGGGTTTGTAATTAATAACTTTATCGATCGGGTTATTATTAGTTTGGGTCGGGGAGGGTCCTTTCGGCTTTCGTGTCTGTTTCGGGAATGTTTATAATTGGGCGGGTCGTCGATAATTTCCGGGTCAAGCGGATGTGGTTATATATATCGAGTCTAGTGATTCTCGAATCGGGTCATTTTCTTTTTAAGGTACTGGTTATTATAATCATGCATCACTAGCTAACCTGAAAGTGATCGGGTGGCCAGTTACGGATCGGGCAATCCACTATCTAGAGCTAGTAACTAGTTTGGGTCGCTCGCTTTTGGGTCGGGGGCACGTGTCATCAGGCGGTTTTGGATCGGGTTGTTTCGGAACATGATGATATTATTGATGATATATAATACTGATGACTTCCGGATCATTAACCTCATACTACTTTGCAATAATAACATATTCATCAATGCACATGCAAGTATTATATATACACGTCAATGTTTCCCAAATTAAATAATGGGGTCGATCGACTTCGTTCAAGTACGCTAAAAGGGACGGATATATTGATGCATATATATATGCTCAAATTAATTAAAAGGGATGGTTTTTTGCTTTTTACCACCTATATATAATATATTATTGGGTTCAAAAGTATACAACTTACCACCTATCCGATCTTTATAATCAAATAACTAACCACATAAAATTGAAGAAACCGGCCCCTTACAATAATCCACAGCTATTTTCCATTAATTAATTATCTTTACGGTTTTTGTTATTTATCGTCTCGCTTAATTACGTTTTATCAACAAATGGTTATTTTCATATATTGACGGCCATCAAAACTACCCCACATACATTTATCACTAATTATTACTTATCACCACACCCCACATTATTTATCACTTATTACGTTTTATCAACAAATAAATGGTTACTAGGCCATATTCCGATCGGGTTAGATTCGTAGGGTATATATGTAACTTTACCGGGTTAGTTTGGGTCAGGGAGCGAGCGAGGGCCGGGTCCTTTCGGCTTTTGTGTCTGTTTCAGGAATGTTAATTGTCGTCGATCATTTTCCAGGTCAAGCGCTAGCGGATGAGGTTATATATCGAGTCAAGCCGTTTTTGCATCACAAATCTAAAACTGTCCGGCCCAAAATTAATTAGCTAGTATCGAGTTATTTAATTTAATTCGATAGAAATATTTATATTTATTATCCGCGTGATTATTAAGTATCATTTTCGGGTCGGATCACTTTTAATTATTAAGTATCATTATTAGTATACGTGTGTTACTTCAAAATAACCCTAAAACCTAAACCCTAAACCCTAAACCCTAAACCCTAAACCCTTATATATATATATATATATATATATATATATATAGTAGAATATCGCTATTGATCAAACATCAAAATATTGAACATCAACGGAATTAATCATATCAATTCAAACACTTAAAACAACATTCTTTCTCATTGATTTCATTAGGAATAACCTAGATTTTATATTAAAGTACATTACATTCATCCGACATCAAATAAATAAAGATGTTAAATAATCCGGAACAATTCCGGTTAAGAATAAATAGCTTTTCTCACACTGCCACCAACAATCCGGAACAATATTGATGATACTGATGACTTCCGGATCATTAACCTCGTATTTTGCAATAACAGATTCAATGCATGAAAGGACACGTCTTGCATGTGGAGATAAGATAGGACGGGTACAGCTCAACATATCTCTTGCGCCATCCAACCTGCGAGTATCAGGCTGACGTGGGTAGCCAGAGGACGATGATGAAGACGACGCTTGGTTGACAAATAGGACTGCTACAAGCCTCTTAATCCAATAATCCCTTCGATGTTCAATGGATCCTTTAATCAGTGGGTGATGATCAGCGGGAACTACGGCAAGAGCCTCCTCCTCATCTGCAATCAATTTTTTAAGGGTCGTCTCATCGTTGGGAAGGTTAACTGCTGCCATTGATGATGTTAGTTTTTGGAGTAATTAATTAGGGTTATGTAATATTTAAAGGAGGGGTTTTGAGGTTGTATTTATAGAGGGGTTATGCTGCCATTGATGATGTTCAATGGATGCTTTAATCAATGCTGGTTCTGCTATTACAGTTGTTCTACTGTTGTTTATTCACGGGTTTGGACTGCTATATCTTTTAATTAAAAATAATAATATTGAGAAATAACAACGGTTATTGGTTAAACAACCCGTTGTTATTATTTTCCACAACGGTTTTCCTGACTACAACCGTTGTGATAGAGTAACGACATCGGTGCATCATAGCCGTTGTGATAGAGAAATAACAACGGTTATTTGTTAAAAAACCGTTGTTATTACGTTCCACATTGGGCCTTTGTTTATAAACGTTGTGGACAGTTACTGCATATTGCAGTAAGTGCATTGACTGCATAGGAAATGTAACTGCATATATACATTCACACATTTACTCAATCAATAATGTACTGCATGTGAATATATAGTCGTTTTGAGATTTGTAAATGTATGTGAATCAATGCATGCATGTCAACCAATGCATGCATGTGAATCAATAACTGCATGTGACTCAATAACTCCAATCAATAACTCTCTATAAATACAGCCTCAATACAAGGTTATCAACCACATACAAAATTTCCCAACTCTAATCAATAACATATTTGCTAAACCATACAAAATTTCCCAGCCTCAATACTAACATCAACCATACAAAATGTCTGAAACTATTACTAAACCATATGCTTGCATCATGAAACAAATGCCTTCTCATATTGAGGGTGGCTACGTTGTGTGTAAAAGCTAGAAGAAACACCGCGATACGCTTATTCGAAATGGCTACTTAATGAAGAAGATGTGGCCAAATTATCATCGCAGGTACTTTACAGGGGAACTCGTTTTCGAGTTTGGGATGACGGATGCTCATCGTGCGTCCGCATTCAAACTGGCAAGAATGTTTGACAAGCCCGGGCATGGGCGAAAAGATTTTATTGAGAGCACGGACCACCAGCCTGGGCCATATCTATGGGTGGCTTCCAAACATGACCGTCACCGTTTCCCAAATGGGGTCAACCTCGTTGAAGTGACCCAGGTAGAGCAGTGGGAAGGGTTGGTTCTGGCCGAGGCTGACCCGATTGATGCATATGCTCTAGGGGTGGCAGCTATCCGGGAGATTTACCCGGAATCAATTTAGTTTGTTGTTGTTGTTGTTTGGTTGTAGTTGTTTGTTGTTGTTTTGACGCCATTTGTGTGTGGCGCCGTTTGAACTTATTATTTAATAATATTAATGTTGATACGTTAATTTGTTTTTTTGACTTAAGTTTAGAAGTAATTAAACTAATTCAATTCAAAGCTATTCAATCGATAAAGCAAAATTAGAATTGAACTAATTCACAAATTCAATAATAAACGACATTCAGGAAATGCACAATTCAATAATAAGAATTGAACAATCTTAATAAGAAATAGTTGATAAAAATAACACCTGATTAATAAGGGAGATGATGACAGAAAGACGATCAGGGAGTATGTCTTATTGGTGCAGTATGATCGCTTTGTGATAGAGTTTTTGTGTTGCAGTACAGTCGTATTATTAGTGTTGTGTGTTTTCTTCATCTTTATTAACACATATTGACAACGGTTATTATAAAGAAACCGTTATGATAGAGTAATGACTACGGTTAAAGTAGTCTACCCGTTGTGATTAATAAACACTATGACAACGGTTTGTGACTAATAACTGTTGTTATAAGCAATAACAACGGGTATAAGTACAACAACCGTTGTTGTTGCTTACCTTTATTTTTTTTTAATTATAAAAAGAGACAGCAATATCATAAGCACTATACACTGCAATAATAATCAGTAGAAACCAAAACATAGAGACTGTATACTGAATGACCAAAAGCTAAATAATTTGGAAATCTTCAACAATGACCAAAGCTAACAAAAGCTAAAGACAATACACTGAATGCCTACACATCTTGAACTTGCTATAAATTCAGAAAAGAATACTCACTGCAAATAAACCAAACCAAAACCATCAAATTACTCATCTATTTTGGAAATGACTCAAAATGTTGCTCGTCCATATCACTATGTCCTAATGAATGCCCCAGGCCATTTGGACGATGGAAAACTTGTTGCCAAAAGCTTTACTCCTTTGAGGAATAAGCTTATTGAGCTGGGATACTCGGGCACCAGAATTAAGGCACAATGGGCGCCTTGGGGATTCAAAGGGATACTACTCATTCAGTTTGTAACATCACTTGCAGATGCAGAATCACCATTTAAGCTTGGCAATATGTTTCAACTCAGAGGCCATGCTAAGAACGACTGGGTTGCTCTGAATAGATCAACAGTCGAACCATACCTCTGGGTAGCCACAGACGAGGACGTCGAGCTTCTGAAGAATATCGTGGACTATTTCCACGTGCCGTATTCGACCATCTTGAATGGTCAGCAGTCGGCCAATTCAGAAATCGTCGATGCCTACAACCAGGTTGTGGCTGTTTTCCAAGCAATGTACACCTAAAAATTCCAAACAACGTCCTGTGTTAGATGTTGAGTGTCAATTGTGTGTGTGTCTGTATCAGCCTATCATAATAGCAGTGTAATGGGATGGGAGGGCCTGTGGTCTTGTATGTAAGATTTCCGCTATGGTTGTAAGATTTCCGCTATGGTTCCTAAATGCAAATCTGTTCGAGCTAATAAAGTATCAGTGCTTTACGTTTGTTATTACTATGCCGTTCCTAAGTTATTTAAAAAAAATCAGAAAGATAGTTATTTAAAAAAATAACAGAAACTAAAAAAAAAAAAAAAATATATAAGCTAATACCTCACATTATTAACCACCTCAGGATCGGGGACGTTTCTTGCCCGACATAGTTTCTTCGTTAACCCAAATACCTTCACCATGATCATCACGCATATAGATGCTTTCAATGTTATCATGATCAGTGTCAACATTGTCGAAATAAGATACAGTGGAAGAGTGATCCATTCCCTCAAACACGACATCCTGATCATTATCCCCACCATTATCGGGTGCACCCCGTCTACTCCTTATAGATAGTACAACAGACCACTTCTTATCCATAGGATCGGTGACATAGAACACTTGTTTAGCTTGGGATGCCATTATGAAAGGATCATCCTTATTATTGCCAACCTTATCCAAATTGACCAACGTAAATCCCATTTTATCCTTTCGAACACAATTGTTGTTGTTATCAACCCAGTTACATCGAAACAGAGGTATTGTGAAATCAATGTAATCTAATACCAATATTTCTTGAATAACACCATAATAAAGGCATTTTCCCCAAATAGGTTTTTTATCTTTTGAAGTAGCAAAGTGCTTTGCCTCAAATTCAGAACTCACACCACTATTTTGCATTGTGCTCAACTCATCTTGCTCGCGGGTGTAAAAAGTATAACAATTAATAGCAAAACCGCTGAAAAAAGTGGCCTTGGCATTTGGACCTAACCCAAGACGTAGTAACCTAGGAGAGATGTCATCACCATACAAATTCTTATACTCCAAGACAATATTCCAAAACCACTCCCCGAACGTCTTCTTATGCTCGTTTGCAATCCACATCTCGCTCTTGTTTAGGTGATCGTATTTGAGCTCATCTTTGTGTTGTTGAATATAAGGTTGCACCTCATCTTCGTTGTTTAGCACATACGTATGTGCTAAATGTAACATGTCACGTGCCACAATTTTTTCAACCCGGCCCCTAATACCTTTTCCGGTCATCCAGTTACTATGAGATTCTTTGGAACGCCAATTAACTCCTCAGGGGAGAGATGAGCATAACAATTTGCAAGAGCTTCGTCTAATATAGCGCGTTCAACAATACAACCTTATGGACGATATCGATTAGATATATAGTCCTTGTACACTTTCATCAATCTTTCGAAAGGATACTGGTATCTCAAGTACACGAGCCCAAGGTACAAAATCTCCATAACCAAGTGAGTGGTCAGGTGAACCATGATAGTGAAGAAAGAGGGTGGAAATTACATTTCAAAATGACAAAGAGAGGTGACAACAAGGTCCTGCAATGAATCCGCATCATCAGGATCGATGACTTTATCGCATATAGACTGGAAGAAGAGACAGAATCTGGTAATAGCATATCGTACCAGGTGAGTTTTAGGTCTTGCATCGACACAAGGCTTTTGATGTTGGACGAATAACCATGTGGCACTTTAATTCCATTCAAGCATGCACAAAACTCTTTTTTCTCATTCCGTGAAAGGGTATAAGCTGCTGGCGGTAAAAATGTACCATTACCTCTCTTCTGTGGTGCCAACTCTAGCCTAATACCCATCATTTGCATATCTTCCCTAGCTGCGGCGTTATCCTTTGTTTTACCGGGAACATTCAGGAGGGTATTGATAATATTATCACAGACATTTTTCTCAATGTGCATGAAATCGAGGCAATGCCTGACCTCCAGGTCAGGCCAATATGGAAGTTTATCAAAAAATATGGATCTTTTCTTATACCCACGAGTAGACAATTTAGAGCCGTTCTTCTTCCCATATTTTATCTCAATATGCTTTACTTTATGATAAACTTCATGCCCACTCAAAATTCTAGGAGGTTGACGAAGTTCTTGACGTCCATTAAATGCTTTCTGCTGCTTGCGATAACAATGGTCAGGATCCAAGCCCCTCCTATTTCCCAAATACACATACTTATGAGAACACTTCAAGTATTCAGACTCGATATCCTCCCTACACAATGGACATGCCTCTTTCCCAAGCACCGTATGCCAGAAAGGTCGCCATAAGCCGGATAGTCGGTTATTGTACACAATAACATCGCTCTAAAATTGAAAGTTTCATTCCTATATGCATCAAATACTTCTATCCCACTATCCCACAAAATTCGCAAATCTTCTAAAAGATGTTCCAAATAGACATCTATATTATTTCCAGGTTGTTTAGGGCCGGAAATTAAGAACGACAACATCAAGTACTTTCTTTTCATGCACACATATGGAGGTAAGTTATATATTGCCAACACTACTGGCCAAGTACTATGTTGGGTACTCATGTTTCCATGTGGGTTCATTCCATCAGTGGAAAGCGCTAGACGTAAGTTTCTAGGTTCAATGCCGAACTCGGGATACTTAGCGTCGAACGATTTCCATTGCATACCATCTGCCGGGTGTCTTAGCTTCCCATCATTTATTCTTTTAGTTTCATGCCAAGTTAACATTTATGAATGATTGTTATTCGCAAACATCCTTATGAATCTTGGTATCACTGGAAAATACCATAACACCTTAGCCGGGATCCCTTCCTTATCCTTATAACGCCACACAAAACAAACCGGACAATTGGTTAAGTTTTGATATAATTTTCGATACAATACGCAGTCATTTGGACATGCATGTATTTTCTCATATTTCATACCAACCCCTCTAATTAGTGTTTTAGCCTCATATGTCTTAACGGGAAGAACATTACCATCTGGAAGCATGTCGTTTATCAAGGCTAATAAACTAGTGAAACACGTGTCACTAACCCCATTTGCCCCCTTGATATTATACAACTTCACCACAGTCGACATCTTTGTGTACTTACAACCAGGGTACAGAAGCGCTTCAGACTCACACAACTTCTCATACATGTTGTCAAGGTCATCCAAATTAATGTTGTTATCTTCAAAAGCATTTCATTCATCATCTTTTTCTTCATTATCTGTAGACCCAACATTCAACTCGTCTGCTTCCAACTCAACATACTCGGCAAACTCGGGATCATCAGTTATCCTTTCGTATACCTCAAGATCATCTTCTTCAAAGTTATTCTCTTCCTCTAATGATTCCCCATGAAAAATCCAACGGGTATAGGATCGACTAAACTATACTTTTCTAGGTGAATTTTAACGTCCGGAATAGCCATATACCTAATATTACCACATCTTTCACAAGGGCATGAAATACTAGAAGAACCATTCAAATTGTTCGCAACGACTTCATAAAATTCAGCTAAACCATCCTTATAGTTTGGGTCACTCATATTCGCAGCATTCATCCATGTTCGAGTAATTTATCTACCTTCGTAGTATATATAGTAAGCCAAGTAATTCAGAAAATCCAACTAATTAAAACCAATTCAATAATAAGCCAACTAATTCAGAAAATGCAATGTATAAGGCAACTGATTCACAAATAAACGAAATTCAGGAAATCAATAAAGCAAAATTATTAGAATACCTGATTAATAAGAAATAACAGACGGAGATGATGACAAAGAGACGATCAGGGAGTATGCCTTAGTGTTTGTGGTTTTGTGTTGCTGTATAATCGCTTTGTGTTTGTGTTTTTGTGTTGCAGTACAGTATTATTAGTGTTGTGTGTTTTTTTCATCTTTATTAACAAATATTGACAACGGTAATTATTCATAGTCAACCGTTGTTATTAGTTTACTTATTCACAACGGTTAACAAAATTATACCCGTTGTTACAACTAACAACAACGTACAACAAAATCATATCCGTTGTTATTAATTTACGCCAAATTTTGCGCCAAATTAATAACACATTATAACAACGGGTTTGTTCGTGCTCGTTGTTATTACTTTTCCTTGTTTTGCGCCAAATTAATAACAACGGATATAGATTAAACTGTTGTTATTAGTTTATTTATTTACAACGGTTATTTTAAGTGCATCCCGTTGTTAAAACTAATAACAACGTTCGAAAAATTAATACCGTTGTTATTAGGTTTAATAAAATTCCGCGGAAAAAAAATTATCCATTCCACAACGGTTTTTCTTAATTTTCGTGAGTATGCGTTGTTGATGGGGCGTTGTTATTGCCCGAGTTTGTAGTAGTGATTACCGGTCATATTTCTTAACGGTCATATTTCTTACATTTTCATACATTTTTTCGCTTTCAGCCACTCATTTCGGGCTAATCTAGGCTATCGATATATCACATGTAAAATGTTTGAATAGATTATTTGCTATATACTCCATGTAATTTATGTGAATCCTATGTAAATCCCGGCATCACAACTGCAGAAACCGCCAGCTACCAAACCTGACTCTAAGCTAACCTGCAGGAACAGGAGAAATCTAACAGCAAAGGCACCCAGTCCGTCATAAGACAGTAAAAAAAAGGGAATATATGCACAAGACTTGAGGCTCTCGCACTAAAATCAAATCCGAAACTGGGGCCTCTCGCCCGAAAACAAATCCAAATGTAAAACAAATCCCAAAAAAAAAGGTTTAAAATATCCAAAGTCTACAAACAAAACAAGACGGCTAATCCTCATATCCAGTAAGCCCAGCTAAAATCTTGAGCGCCGCAATCTTGACATCCTCAGCCTCCAACTCCCTCAGCAAGCGAGCTATCTCCTCTTGAGACTCCGCAGTCTCCGCCCGAGACTCTACCAGCTCACGCTACAAGGCTGTGTACGAAAGAAATGCCTGATTACAGCCAATCATTTCATTTAAAAAATACAACAACAAAAAACGAAAAAGGAATGATAGGTTCCTACATGTCGTTCCTGACCACCTACGAGCGCCTCAACGGCTATAGCCCGCAACCGGTTCGCCACCATCTACAACGCAACGTGCGGAGACGGGGTCACCTACATTCAAATACAAATCAAAGTTAAAAAAAATGCATTCCTATGCAACAAGGATGGTCATGAATTGGAAGCTCACCCTGCCCACGAGGTGCTCCGACTACTCCAAGCCAACATCGATCATCGCCGCGCTGAACTCACGAAGCTTTGAAACCGCCGTGGAGCCAGCCGAATCCGTGTACTCAATCACCTCAGGGTAAGTTGGGGGCTCGACACCCGCTACCTCGATATCCTACAAAAGATCAAATAGTTCATCAACAAACAACTTATCAATTCTTTAAAATTCAATAAAACAAAAAGCAAGCACTGCTTACCAAGATCGGTCAGTACGCCAATCTCCAACGAACGAACCATGGAAATCTTCGCCAGGAAGAAGGAGGGCATCTCCACTCACCCTATCCACGTCATCCCCTCTCTCAGCATCAGAAGGCTCCCTAAACATCGACTATGGAGGATAGATGGGGACCGTAAAAGCCTCAAGAGAGCATTGCCGAGTCAAACGCTCGACGAAGTACCACACAGGTCCAATGGGCATCCTTCGCTGCAATTGATTCGAGATCTAGGACGTAGGACCTCAGCCACTAAAGCTGGTGCGTCCGGGTACTCAACCTAAGGCCTCAGAACCCAGTGAAAACAAAGACAAAGCATCATTCCTAATGATCTTTCTTCTAAATGAAAGACATAAAAGAAAGCAGTCGGAGATACTTACGTGCTCCAGCTACAGGGTATTCACGCGCCTCCTGCAGACATCATAAGAAGAACGCTGTCTTTTCTTACCGAACACTATCCCGTCCCTCACAACTGGATACCCCCTCGGCCCAGGCTCCGTCCTCTTGGGCGAGAAGCCCAGAAAGAAAGAGTACACTCACGCCTACAAGAAAGGTAATAACGATATCAACTTCAAAATAAAATATTGATCTTTCAATGCAAAACAAGATTATTGATCTTTCAATAAGGTACAAAAGGAATGTTCATAGCTCAAATAAGAGTCCAGGACCGACTGTAGCAGGAGTAAACCCCTTCTCCATCAGCTCCAGCCTAACCATGGCCCTCATGTAATGCCCTCCAAATGGTGTCCACCTCGTCCCGTGGTAATCCTCCTCGGAACCTCTTCCTTAGCCGCCCCGATCTCATGTAGCACCTCGGCTGGTATATCTTCCCCCGCATTTGAACAGGCTCAAGATCTATGTCCATGGGAACTCTCCCTAACGTAGAAGGAATGTCACCTATGCATTTCAAACTTCTCAAACATTTCAAGAAAATCCTCAGCGGTTTCAAACAATTTCAAGCACATTTAAAGACATTTTAAGTCATTTTCAAGAAGTTTTCTGGTCATCTTTGACCATTATTTCGAAAAACCCGACTACACGCGTAGGGTAAGGGTCTACTCAAGTCTAAAACTCAAAGCCTAATTATGGGTTTGAGTCGAAAATTCGACAGCAGTTCGCTATAATAATGGTTATGGCCTAGAAAAGCGTCTGACATAGACCATCACGAAGTGAAAATCCAATGCTACAACAAGTTTACCCATTACACAAGGGTTCCAGAACACCAAGTTTCATCCAAAACGAGCTACCCTAAGGGGGTTTCGAAGCGGTTTTTGATTCAGTGTGATAGAATCATCTGTCTCATTTTTTTCAAAACTGAACGAAAACTAAAAACGAATACAATGCTAAGTTCCTAACAAAGCCAATGGTTCGTTACTAATGTCAATTTCTATTATACAAATGAAATGGAGAAAGAACCCTTAATTTTTAGAGTTGTTTGGGGAATAACCCCAATTTCAAAATCAAAATTAATCAAATATAAACGATCAAAGCGAGATTAGAATGCATACCTCGGTTTGTCATGGCTTATGGAGTAATTTGATCAAAGACTTCCGTTAATTCGGTGGGGTTTTGAGAGAATTGTTCAAGTTTTAATGATTTTCGAACGAATGAGTTACATCCGTCTGTAAGTGTAACAACCCGAAAAGTACCCAATTTTTCTAGTAAAAATATTACTAACACTTTTCAGCAGACTTAAGTTTTTAAAATAGAATTTATTGTTTCGAGTCGTATTTTGAAATTCCGAGTTCGTATTTGGAATTTCTGAGAGATTTCATGAAAATCCCGTTTTTAGTCATCTTTGACTTTTCTTGACTTTTAAGTCGTCTTTGACTTTTCTTGACTTTTTAAAGTCGTCATTGACTTTTCTTGACTTTTAAGTCGTCATAAACTTTTCTTGACTTTTAAGTCATCTTTGACTTTTCTTGACTTTTAAGTCGACTTTGACTTTCGTTGACTTTCCGACTCGCCTTGTAATTTTGAAGACCGAAATTTTATTTAAAAAAATAATATTTTTAATTTATTTTTATTTAGATTTATTAGAATTTATGATAATTTAATAAAAATATTTTGAATTTATTCGGAATTTATAATAAGGTTTTACGGTTTAAACCCGGGAATCATTTAACTATTCCCGACTCATCGTAAATCCCGAAACAAACCCGAAACCCGACTTTGGCATGAGTCACCCGCCCATGTCACCTTTTTCCACTCACCTTAAGATCTTTTCATTTATTTGATTAAACTAATAATAATATCTAGATATTTATTAACTTTATCGATCAGTTAACGAAAATTACGCAAAACGCTCGAAATCAGACCCGGTTCTTGCCTATTCCACACGGCTCTTCCACCCTCTAATAGGGCTTGATATTTTCATTTCTTTTTATTACAATAACATAATATCTAATTAATATCTAGATATTTCATTAAACAATTATAAAACCCGAGTCAATTCCGTAACAACAATTTCAAAACCCGACTCCATATTTCCTCTATAATACACGGCTCACACACCCCACATCACTCACCAACAACTTTTCATTTTACAATCAATCAAATTAAGATCTAATTAATCGTTCTTCATCGTTCTTCATTCGTTCTTCATCGTTCTTCATTTGTTCTTCGTCGTTCTTGAGCAAAATCATCATAAAACATTCATTTCTTAATTAAATCCGTCCTAACTTATATTTCTAGAATCTCCTCTTCGCTCTCCATCTTCAAGTACGGTTTAATTTCAAATCCGACAAAATCGTTTTCAAATTTAATTATGGAAAATCAAGTTTAAATTCTAATCATGTTTTTCATGTCATTTCTTATAGGGGAAGATTTTGAAGACGAGTTTGGTGACTCGTATATTTTAGGAGAAGATTAGAAGACGAGTTTCTTATTTTTCTTTAGTTCTTATTTTGGGTGCTAATTGATTTTCTAGCTAAGGTAACGATTCCGAGTTACTCGACGAATTAATGTTACATAGCTTTTGGTTTTGGTTCATACCTTTTGTTTTGTTCATATTATTGTTATTTATGATTGTTGGTAATAGCATGATAAGTAGTAATGATTTGTATGTTGTATGGAATTTTTATGACATGTTTTGGTTCTTGACATATTTGAATGATTTGTTTATAATCATGATTTTTGGTATGGATGGTTGTTAAAATGATTGTTTGATAATTAAAACGTGTTAGAAATAATTTAGAGTGGATGTTGGTGGTGGCCGGTGGTGGCTGTTTTGGTGGCTGTTTTGGTGGCTGGAAAACCGGGCCAAACCAGGCCGGTTCAGGCCGGTTCAGACCCGGTCCAGCCCGGTCTGGTTGGTCCGTGTTTTGGTCTTTGGGTTTTTGTCGATACTTGATTGTTTTGTTGTCGTTTTGACGGGTTTTAAATATGTTAAGCATGCGGGAAATATTAGGAAACAGTTTTAGAAAAGATGACCAAAACCGGTCCAAAATGAACCGTGGGTCCCTTCCATGGACTTGTGACGGTTTTTGAGTTTAATGTTAATTTATCGAGTTTTGTAATATTTAGCAAGTGGGAAATGTTAATAAGTAAAATATTTAATTAAAAAGGTTTTTCATAAAATTATTATTTCTCACCTGTTAGAAATTATAATACGAGATTATAGTTTAAATTGCTATCCTTTAAGTCAAACGGGTTTTCGTAAGATTTAATAATTCATATGTTAGAAGTTTTAATAAAATAACATGTAATGAATATGTTGATTTTATGTTCAAGTCTATGTGGTAAAGACTCTGTTTCTAGCCGGTATGACCAAACGGGTTTGGTCAAACTAAGATCTAGTCAGCCCCGTTTTGACTGATGACCCGTCGCGGGACTCGGGTCGGGGATTTGTCTTCAAGTAAGGTTGTATTTAATTAATGAATTAGCCTTAGTAGATATGAGGCGATATGATATTTGAATATGATTTATATGCAATTAGTCACATGATAGGAAGTTTTTTTCCCGTGACTGTTTAATTATATGGTTGGTGTCGTGTTGACTAAGTACCCATAGAGAATTATGAGTATATGGCGTCTTGACCATTCTAATTCTAAATGAGTATCTTGGACCATGACATTGATAGGCCTTACTATCTTTAACGAGTATATGTTCACTGCTTGATAGCTTTTGTGTTCCGGCTTGATGGATCTTCAAGTCGGGGCATGGCTGCCATTGCTTCCACTTTGGGGAAGGGAGCCAGCTTTAGTACTAGCCAACCCTTTGATGGATCTTCTTAGGGGTACTCATGTGATTGTATCATGGGTCTTGGATGCGATGGATCTTCGCATTTCTCTAGGTCTGCGCAGTCTAGGTTTAGGGTTGAGTCCTATCTTGGCCATGTTATTAGGGTAACCTCTGAGCTAAGATATGTGCTTTGGATCTGGGCCATGTTATTAGGGTAACCGCTGAGCCTAGATGTGTGCTTGGTATTTTGGCCATAATAACAATAATTAGGGAAAGATTAGGAGTCTTACAACCAAAAGATTACACCTTTAAGGATTGGATTAAGAAAAGAAATTAGTTCTTCATACTAGATCTAAATACCCAATAATAAGAAAATAATCTCCAATTACAACTTTGATTGATTATTCAACAAGCCAAAGATAAAAGATAAGATATGATGAAAACCTAATGTTCTCATCTATTTATAGTCTAAAGATAATGTAGAGTAATGGGCCTTGAATAGTTGCTGATGGCGAAATGACGAAAACAGAGAGGAAAAGGCGCACGGTGCGCCGGTACTGGGCGCACGGTGTGCTTTTGGGCCTGATAACACTGTTTTGCGAAGGCCATATCTCTCTCGTTTCTTGGCCAAATAAGACGTGTGACCTGTCGTTGGCAAGCTAAGACCATCATCTTTCACCTCCAATTGGTCTTGTATCGATAGGAGCTCTAGAAATCAAGATATGACCTTTTGAAGTCGATCCTTATGCAAGAGATGCTAGAAATCTTCATTTCGCTTCACCGTTGCAATTCTTCATTTCTTGACTAATCTTCATTCTTGCTTGTAAATGACTTGTAACATGGTAGACTTCAAGATACTCCATTACTTCCAATCATATCTCAAAACTCTATTATTATACCGACATTTGGAAAGTGGACAATTATGACGATAAGCATACAAAACTCCATCCAAACACCGCTTCATTTCACTAAAACCGCTAAACAAACTAGTACTAATATAAGCCTATCAATTACCTACGCAACAAGTAACGAAAGTTAGATCCGCACGCGGCCTTGTAACTAGTATAGACAAAAGCCAGAATGAGTCGCAGAAAATTGATAAATGGAGGAGATAGAGAGCAGCTGCCGAAGATGCGAAAAAGTAGTTGACAGCATCCAGAGTCTGCCGCTCTCTCGGGTCACCGACTCCTGCAAAAATACTCTGCTTCGTCTTGTTAACTCTGAACTCAACTTTCTCTATCGCCTCTCTCTCTCTCCTCGACCCTTCAGGTTCCTTCTACTTGTCGTGCCTTTCTATTTCATTCAGTATAATTTAATTATTTGTTTTAATCGTAATTTGGCAGTTGCTTGTAATTGTCTTATTCTCGGCTGTTTATTCATAAATGCGGCTATTCCCGTCTTACAAAGATGTTTGCGACCTATTTTGATTACACTCATTTATTTTGAAAGAATGTGTATAATGATGATGATAATCAGAAAGACGGAAACAGAACAAAGTTGCTTAGCAATGCATTGTCATTAACCCGCTAGACTCGGATTCTATTATGTGTGTGTAATTTCAATGTAAAATTACCCGTCCACTCAATTTCATCTTCCTCAGATCATTAGCCTATATTTCGATGAAACAGATAGAATTTTTTGCTTTAAATGGGGTTAAAACCCAAACTATTTACCAATATAGGGCAGCTTTTAATATACCGAGTATTTACCAAAAATGGGTCCACGTCATCAGTTTTCGCATTTTCTTAAATAGTTTGGGCTTTAATCTATTTACCAAAAGTAGTTTAAACCCGCCCTACTTTTTTAAATAGTTTGGGGGTTTTAACCCCATTTAAGCAAAAAAATTCAAACAAATACTACTACAGATGTATATAACTCATTCTAAGTGTGGTCTTGGTATTTGACTTCAAAAAGAGCATCATTAAATGTTTCTGATGGGAACATTTTCTTTGTGAACTTCAGTTGCAACATTGGATATATCGAGGCTGTCGTTCACTTACTTCAACAACCATTTATAACCAAAGTGTCACGTGTGTGTAAGTCTATCTCTTTGTCATTGGGAGCTAGCGCTGGAGAGAGTAGTTCTAAGCAGTGTGAAGGTATTCACATTGACATCGTATGCAGTCTAAACAATAGTCCTGCTTGGTTTGTAGTATCTGATCGAAACCCCAAGTACATTACTTGGGATAGTACTGGGAATAATAAGGGCTTCAAATTCCGTATCGAACAAATAGTTTATGCTGCTCAATATTCTCAGGCACTGAAGCCTGCCTTCATTTTTCTTTTCTTCGCAAATGGACTTGAGACTGCAGTTCTGAAGAAGCTGGAAAAGGAGTTTGGCTTTAAAGCGTTCAAGTTGGAATTTTCTCATTTTGACTTTGATTTTTGCGACACGTTTGAAGTTGAATGGACCAATGTTGTGGCTAAGTCATATCAAGAAGCCTGTACTTTGGTATTGGACATCAACCAGAGTCTTAAGTCATGTCATGGCACAGACTATGTAATGAAGCTGGTTTCAACTGATTCTCATAATAAAGAGCTCTCAGAAACGCGCACAAAGGTTGGTTCTGGATTCTCATTTCAATCTTTGATTCTAAAGATGAAAAAATGGTTATGTGAGGTGAAAAATTCAGAGTCAGGGAGAAAAGAGGACCTCTTTAAAGATGATGATTTACTGAACTTTGATACAACAGCCTTGATTGCTCTTATATCTGGCATAAGCAATGGTGGTGCAGAAAAGCTTTTGAGGACACCCGAGAACGAGCTGAGGCAGCAGTTTAAGAGTAATACAGAGTTTGTAATCTCACAGGTATTCTTGAAATCATCGATGTTTTTTACTAAGCTGGTCATATTTTAATGTTAATGGTACGCATCATCAGGGATGGATTTCCAATTTCATTGCTTTTATTGTTCCACTGTACTCGTTGTGTATTTAAATAAGGAGCCAATAAATGTGTTACTAGTGTATGCCACTCTTTTATAACTGAATTTTACTTTTCTGTTCCGAGTTTTCCTACTCTTACTGCATGTTTGGCTAGAGGCAACATGGTTCAAAATCTCAGTATCGGTCGTAGTCGTGGTATCGGTATAAACGGTCCTTAAACGGTTATCGCGGATGAATCACCGTGAATCTCGGTGTTTTCACGGGCAATATCTCGAACCAGTAAAGTAAAGTGAAAAGCCGATACAACTCGGCCGATACGATACATCTCGGTTGAGATTTTGAACTAGGGAGGCAATACACGTCATCTGATGGGTCTCCTTTGGTAAAGATAAGAGGCAAGTAAAAAGGGAAAGGAGGGATTACATGTTGGAGAAGCTAATTTAATTCATTGATGATGTTTACATGGCCTAAGCTGAAAATTACTCTCTCTAGTAAAACATACCCATCATATACGAGGATTGCCTCCAACGAAACATGCAGTAGTGGTCGATGATGACATGATGCTTGATACACTCCTTTTCTGAATCTGTAGGAGAGTATGATAAAGTTAGGTGGGTTTATGTTAAGAATATGTATTTGTAGTGTTTTTTTTGGTTTATAACTGTCGTGGTTTAATAAGTTATTTTAAAATCAAATCTTTGTTTGAAAAACTTAGGGGAACTGTTGGTCATAAAAGCAAGAAGTGTGGGTGAACACTTAAACATCAAGGAACATGATTACATGAAATACCCTCAACAAGAAGGTTAAGTTGGAGAGAGGAGAAACGAAGACAATACTCCCTTCATCTAAAATAGCTTCTTCGTTGTGTTTTACAATACCGAATATTATAGTATAATTATGAAAAGAAGTGAGAAGTGGTGAAGTAAAGAGAAGAGAGAGGAAATTATATTGTGTGAACTCCATAAGGAAAGTAAAAGTTATCGGGAAGGAGGGAGTAAAAGCTACAGTTGGAAAATAGGTCATTCGGTCATTATGTTCGGATTTAGAATCGTGTCATATTAGATCAGTGTCATTAGGGGGGTATTAGCTTTGATTTCGTTCAAATTAGTTGTGCTTCATTTCAATCACTCACCCTTATCAGATAATAAAATTTCATTTGGTAAAGATTTATAATTGTTTACGAATATGTTATTGTTTAATCAAGAGTGAAATATTCAACTTATACAGCGAGGATGCGACTATGGGAATATTAGTCTCTTTATTTGTTATATCAAAGTTCAGTTAAGAATGCGTTCAGGTTGGAATCAGTTGTGTTTGAGTTTTTTTTTGGTAGGCCAATTTGGTACAATATTGGTTAGACCCCGAACGTGCAAGGTTTTAAGGGGAATACAAATTACTCACTTCGTTTCTTTGATCAGATATCATATCAGATAGTTCAGATCAGGGTTACCTAATTCGTAATACGACCGATTTGAATTCGTAATACCACTACGTAATTAGCTCGAAATTGAGCATAGTTCGATAAAATTATAACCAAACACCATAACTCGATGTAATTCGAATTCGTAATTTGCGCGAATTAGTTCGCAATTCGGTAACCTTGGTTCAGATAAAGATTCCTGATTCGGAAATGTTTTTCCAGGCCTATTTAAAGCGAAGCAAGATACGTGAGAAACAAAGTGAGAAGGGTATAAAGAAGAATGAGGGGTTCCCTTTAACAAGAGCTGAGTAATAGATTTTAATAGGCCCTTTCTTTCGAATTACTGTTCTAGATTGTTTTCCATTATAAAATAAGGTCGAACCTGGGATGAGATAAGGATAATCGAATAAGGGAAAAAATTAATGTGGGTAATGGAACAAGCACCTTGGCAGCTCTGGTTTATTCATCTTATTCTTGCTGTTCTTGCTGTTGCCAGCTAGGGTGATCGAGGTAAGTGTGGCATTGAGCCGAGGCGAGATTGAGGTGTACCGTTTAAGCCAATGGCAATTTAAATTGCTTTACCAGTAGTTGCCCTCTTATTTTTGATTTGTTTCCCTTTTTTGAACGTGAGATATTGCAAACTATTGCCGGTCATGTGGAGGTTGTTAAGTTGCTACGTGTGATATTGCAAGAGTCAAAATGCCATGACCAGTAGTCGCTATGTTTCCGCTTTAATTTCATTTTATCAGGAAACAGGTCTTCAGGTCCTTGCAATGTGTTAAAAGCCTTCATTATTTCTTCCTAGCCTTGTAATTTCAATATGGCTTGAAGTTAGAATAAAGCCTAATTGTGGCGGTTGCCATGATGATGTAGATTGCAGAGTAATAAACATCATAATAAATTAAGAAAAGTATCTTGACTTTAAAAGAAAGGGATTTATGTTATACTGTCTGATAGGTTGTGGCCATTAGTTTTGTACTTTTGTTTGATTCTTTTATGTTTGAGCTTATATGTACTCTCTAACTATTGTTTGTGTAGTACTCCTTAATTGAGTATTTTATTTTCATTTTAGTATATATTATCTTGTTTACGAACAAGTTCCCATGCGTTGGATTACCTATTCCCCAGGAAATTGCAAATTCCTATGTTAATTGAATTTCTATGTAGGCAACCCAACGGATTTGCTAAATTCACATGAACTTCATGTGGGAACTTAATTGCCATGAATTCAAGACACTCTGTTACGAGGGTTTTGGAATTGGAAGACACATATTCAATATCGATTAAGGATTGTTGTACTGATCTGGACTCTTTTATAATGAGGAATTTTTTTAACATATGTCTTCTCATCCAGGCGAAGTCAGAAACTGAGAGGCCTATTCATGACGAGCTAAGCTGTTTCTTATCCGGAAGGAAGGGGATTGTGTGCAAAACTGTCCACTCTGAATTTATGGACATTGTTACTATGTGCGGAGGGCATAATGAGAAGATGAGGGCTAATCAGTTGACGAAACTCCTCAAGTAAGTTCTTGATTTTCCTATCCTCATGTGCAAATAATGTCTTTTAAATGTTACTCCATTCATCTCGTCTATATGTTGTCCCATTTGAGTTTGAAAGTCAAATGACGTCAACCATGACCCATATTATCTCAAAATAGCCCCAAAGTAGAACTAATAAAAATATTTATATGAAATTTGCCATTTCGGCAAATCACATTTGATAGTTAGACCCTATTCTTTTGGACTTAAAGTCACCCCTTTTAAGTTCAGTTCAGCTCCTATAAGTTTAGTTCAGTTCAGTTAAACTCCTATAAGTTCAGTTCAGCTCCTACATATGGAGAAATTAGTTTTTAGTGGTCATCATCAGTTGACTGTCGAAGTCAAATGGAGACAACAAACATTGGAGTTGAGGGTTTTAGCTTTACTTACTGTAATGGAGTGGACTAACTAGGGATGTACACCGTTAGAACTTGCAACTTGTGTATGAAGTGGTCTTTAGAACTAGCCTTTATATGTACTTTAAGGTCACAGTTCGTCTTGGTTTCGAACTTTTGTCCAAGAGTTTGGCTTTTCTTTGTTGCTATTCAGTAATTACTGTACTCACATGAATGAATGAAACTTTGACAAGAAGCCCAATTACTCGCGTGGAACCTTGCTGAAAACTAGTATTTTTTCGCTCGGAATCTGTAATAATTGTGGTGGTATAGCATATCCATGAGGGGAATGATAACAATGACAATGGAAACTATATATCCCGGCTTCAAGTTTTGGAATTGAGTCAACAAAATCTCCCTTTGAAGGTTTCAGCTAGTTTGTGACCCGTGCAATGCACGAACTTGTTGATGATAATTGCCTTAAGTCTATCTCATCGGAGTACTTAAAGTTGGCCCTAAGGAAAGAAGTTTCGCACAAACGTTATTTGAAATCATCCATGAGCACTTAGTGGTAAAAGGTTGCTCTACCTTAACTATAGGTCTAAACAAGAACCCATAGGAACACACTAGTGTTAAAACTCAATACTCATAATGTCATTTTGATGTATAAAGGAGAGACTATGCGATAATGAGAAACAACATACGAGGAAAAAAAAACCTTTTATTTACCTTGATGAAAACGTTTGGCAATGATTGAGACGCCCAAATAAGGAATACAAAAGAGTTTACAAGAAGAAGAGGAGTAGATGTTAACCTTGTCAAATTTTTTTTAGTAGTTTATTTTCTATTTTGCAATAAAAGGGGGGAGAAGGCTTTTCATATTGAATCAAACTAAAATAACTAATTCGAAACGAAAATAACAATAACAAAAAGCAAACAATTAAAATGACTATTTTGTACTAATAACAAAGTGTCAATTAAATTTTAGCAACACTTTTTTATACATAAAACTCAAAAATGAGTAGATAAATATTCCAATGGTCAGGAGGATAATATGTTACCACAAGTCCACAACACCACCAATATAAGTTACCACAACACCACGTGAATGTGTCTCGTACACAACGAAGTTAGAGCCAATACCTACTTGATTATCACCCAAATCAGCAGACAAAGGTACTTTTGAACTGCTGGAAAGATCTCCTGCCTCACTATGAGAAACCCAGTCGTCTACGACTTCTTGACAAGAAACATGATTCTACCTTTCTTGTTAACGGCCAAGGGGTCGAATTGTAAAGCGACCCTTTTACCATTAAGGTTTTGGGTTAAAAGGTCAACAATAGAATGGATTTCACGGTTGACATCCTTATTGCCCGGGTCAATTTTCAAAGCAGATTCGAAGTCTTCAAGAGCATTAGTTAGGGAATTCAAATTCTTGAAAGCTAAGCCTCTACGATAGAGGGCTTTAACATTACGCGGCTCAAAGGTTAAAACAAAATTGCAGTACAACAGAGCATTAGAGTAATTTGTAAGCCTTAATTCACTAAAGGCTAAATTCAGGATGAGGGAAAAGCCTCCAATTCCAAGATCCACTGGGAAAAGACCTCATCATCTGTAATACTCCGTATTTTTAAGTAAAAGTCAAAGTCAACTTGGTCAACTCGTATTAGAAATGTGATATGTAAAATGGGTAATATAGTTATTTGTAGTGATTGTAGTCCTAAAAGGAAAAGGAATTATAGTCTAGCTTCTTAATAAGTATTATTATTATATATTAGTTTCCTAATAATTATTATTATTATATTATTATTCTAGTTTCCTAATAATTTTCTTTGTCACTATATAAGCCTCTTTAAGTCTTTTAGCTTCTTTCTAACTTTTTACAATTCTCATAATAAATAAATTAAAGAGAGAAAAGATGGAAAGGGAATTGGGCAATCAATTTGGGATCTTGCATCTACTTTTATCGGATTCAACCTTTTGTCTTGTGACGGATTCATAGAAGATTAATTATAGTGTTTCATGGATGTGCTTGTGCTTGGAAGATTTGCGAAAAGGTAGGAAGCTACTCAACTTGTTAATTTGTCTTTATAACTCAATTAATTATCTTGAGATGGAATTAATTGTTTCTTGTTGTGGATTTGATTGCCTTGAGTTGTCTTACCATGATACATGTGGCCTTGTGATGTTATCTTACGTGCCGTATTTGCCTTATGATGTTGGAAGCCATCTTATAAGTGATAAAAGTTAACTTGGGATGTTATGAAACTGTCTTGTGATGTTATAAAGTTGTCCGGCCATTTTATTGTTGGCAATTGTGAATATTGATATTGATATTGTTATTGTTGGAATTGGAGATGGAGATGGAATTTTGCTATGAGGCAAATATTGGTAGGCCAGGCACAGCTGCGGTTGTGGTCCTGAGATTGGTAGGCCAGGCACGGGGTGTTGAAGGTCCGTGGTCCTGAGATATTTGAGTAGGCCAGGCACGGTGGTGTTCGGGTTGTTACCGTGGGCCTGCAGACCCGCGCCGTTGTGGGGCGTGTGGTATTTGTGATTGGGAGATTGTGATGCGGTGCAGGATTATGTATTATTGTATCATGATATTGTGATTGCAGGAATGGTTATAACAATATTATTTGTTACTGTTGTTTAGTTTGCTACTCAACCTTTGGTTGACTTGTTTATTTCTTTTGATCAAATAAAATTTGGTGCCTGCTTTAATTGATGGCATCCTGCAACGAACCATTTAATATTTCTGGTTAAATGGGGAGCAGATATTAAAGGCAGGTAATTTTGTAGCAGTCTTGGATGTTTGAAGGGATTGGCACGTGAGGGTCAAGCTTGGAGTCTAGATCACCAGTAGTTCAGATAGACATTATATTTATTAATTATTCTTCCGCTGTCATTGGTAATTTAATTAGTTATCAGTTATTCGAATAGTGTAGGAAAATCTTTAAGGCATTTAATTAAAGTACTTTGGTTTGTTACTTTGTATTCCCTACCTCAGGCAACTGAGATGGTAACAATCTTATTTAATCGGGAATGTCTTGCTAAAGGCTCTTGATTAAATGGGGTGTTACATCATCGACACCATTATTATTCATAACGGCTAAACCACAAAGATTAAAAAGAAGAAAAGGATAATCCATGAAAACGAAATTAAAAGAGAGGAAAAACAAGGAATTTTTCGAAAATGGGGTTCTAAACACAAATTATTACGTAAATAGGTTGAATTACAAATTATTATCCCAAAATGGGTCCACGTCATACCCGAAGCTAGCTTCGGAAACCAGTCGCTCCCTCGCACAGCGACCTTCTCTAAGCTGCTACTTGTTCAAACACAAAGCTAAAATCAGCATTTCAGACTAAGTCGCTCCCCCCCACAGCGACTTGGTCCAAAATTAAGAAAACTTGGCAAATAAGCCAGTCGCTCCCCCCAGAGCGACTAGAGTCCAGTATGAAGCCAATTTTGGAGAAAATTTGTGATTTGTGTTTTTAGCCCAAGTCCCAGAGCGACTTGGTTGTTTGTGATATTAGTTTTTGGCCTAAGTCGCTCTGGGGGGAGCGACTTGGTTGCTTGTTCCTACAACACAACGAGCTCACATTCTTCACAACTTTCTAGCTTAAATTGTTCCTACAATTGTTCCTACAACACATTCTTCACATCAACATTTCAAATGGCATGAAGCTTAAATTGTCATAAAAACTTAAATTGTCTTACAAACTTAATTTATCTTACAAACCAGAAATTGTCTTAGAAACTTAAATATTATACAAACCTAAACGATAAATCTTCTCACTAAAAGCTACACTACTTTCTAGCTTGACGACTTCTCTTTGATCTTCTTGGTCCACCAGATGACTCGGCTTCATTTTCCGTTTCTTGTATGGGAGAGAGGAATGTCATGTTTGTAGCTTGTGTTGTTGCATGATGAGTTGGACTTGGATGGGGATTGTTTTGTGGTTGAATGAGATGTCCATAATGAGCACTTTCCAAACAATGAAGAGAAGTATTTTGCATTTCAAGTAGCAAATTGAGGTAGTTTGGATCAATTGTAGGCGGCATAGTGGACATATAGTCATTAAGTTGATGGTAGATATAAGAGTGACCACCCGCCTATTTGAATAAG
Organism: Heliosperma pusillum; assembly: GCA_022085475.1. Taxonomy (NCBI): domain Eukaryota; kingdom Viridiplantae; phylum Streptophyta; class Magnoliopsida; order Caryophyllales; family Caryophyllaceae; genus Heliosperma; species Heliosperma pusillum. The sequence goes on from JAIUZE010001651.1 coordinate 138,026, forward strand.
AAGTCATATTTGTTAGCATGTAATTATATTTGTTAGTGAATAAAATTTATAAATTAGATAGTAAAGATATGAATCAAAAAAGAATAAAACTTACAAGAGTGTCCAAGTCCGCCGCACTAGGATTGTAGTGATGCTCAGTTATGAAATCTTCGGTTAGGGCATTATTTTGGGGACTAACGATGCGTCGAGTACGCTCCCGATACCATACCATATATGGATCATGATGGGACATGTATCCCGTGTATGGTACTCCCCCCTCCAACATGTTTTCCTTCCTATTTTCCCACTCCTCTATAATATAACTTGCAAACTCGGTTGCAAAATCTCTGTTATTTCCCCTTTTGTCAGTCTTGTGGAGGGTAAGAACCGTGTCACAGTCGGGTGGTATTGTTTGATGCCATCCAAATTGCCTAACACACCTATTAGGTAAGAGCATCTCAACAATCTCAAAGCATATTAAAGGAGCGATAACAACCCACTCCTCCGGGTCCTCATAACAAATTTCGGGAAGATGTTGAAGGATGTCTTGTGTATAAGGTTGCCAATTGAATTGTGTTTCAGTCAGCTTATCAAACTTATCCCTATAAGCCACAAGACCAAGCCTATGGTCCTTATACTTACGATCCACCAAAAACCATTTGCAACCCAAAGGTTCTACTCCCGCAACCATTTGAGAGCCCAAAGGGTAGACTTCTCCCACTTGTTCATTCATAATTGAAGTAATTTGGGGACGACCTACGCTTAATCGTTCCCAAGCCCATAATTGAAGAAGGACTATAGGCCCGGATATTTCACTCTTCCCCCTTCTACATGCTCCACACAAATTTCTATATAAACAAGCAAGTGCGGCGGAACCCCAACTATACTCGTCCATCTCATCCAAGTCCTCCAACAACGGCAAGAAAAGAATACAAACCTCGTTCCCGCTCTTATCAGGAAAAATCACGCTCCCGATCAGAAAGAGTATATAGGCTCGAACATAGCGATGAAGGGTTTCCTCGTCCGCATCCGGTGGTAGACCCGAAAAGTTGCCACTTAACCAACTCAACTTCAATCCCAACCCTTTTAGTTCTTGTCTATCTGGCCTAAGTCCCAACAACTGCTCACACAAAGCGGGCCAATAATAGTCACCTTTCCCCGTAACCGGCTTGCCAACTACCCGCAAACCTAACAACACATTCACATCTTGTAAAGTCACCGGGACTTCACCAACGGGAAAATGAAATGTGTGGGTCTCCTCCCTCCACCTCTCAACCAAAGCGGTAATCAAATCCGGATCGGCATACAAAAAAGTAAACCTATGAACTCCGTGAAACTGAGTCTCCCGGATGAAAGCAAGAACTCTAGGATGAACATGGAACTCGGTTTTTGCCCTCAAGTGTACCCTACATTTTAACGGACCTTGATCCTGCATGACACAACATATGATAGATTAAAATATAAATATACAGTTAATAAGATTATCATGTAGGATTGGAAAAAAAATTAAAAATACTTACCACTCCCTCCCATACAGCTTCACTTCGGTGACCCGCTTGTAATGTAAGGATTTCGGGATTAAGTGGACCCGGATCCATGAGACCTACAACATTAGTAAATCGGAGATTAATATTAGTATTTATACATTTTAAATGTTTAATATATACATTAGCAATAAGTGTAAAAAAAAAAAAAAATCTACCCGGATCCAACTTCACGGTTTTTTAGAGGACATCCTCGCTTATTGTGTCCTTTTCTACGACACAAGGAGCAGGAGTATCTTACGTTCGTTGAAACTTCGTCCATCTCATTGTGAATTCTTTTTTTTTTGGACGACCTCTAAGTCTTTTCATTTCCAAATTAGGTAAAACAATTTCACCTTCCCAATTAGGCCAATGACGTTCATCAGGTACCGGATGAAAATTAGGCTTGTAAGAACCCAAATACTCTCCACAAGTAAAAAATGGGTCAATATATTGCTCCGCCGATAGATTGTAAGTTCTACAAACCGCAGCTACATGAGAACATGTAAAATGATATATTTGAAACTTGTTGCAAGTACAAGTTCTCTTAGACAAATGAACCGTTTGTCTATGTCCTCCCTTTCCAGCTGCTCTTTGACCTCTCCCAGTTTTAACTTGAAAAATACCGGTCTCGTAATTATAGCACTCAACTTTATGATGTGCTGCTTTTGCAAAATTCTTTTCAAGAGCATTGGTGACTACGGGGGAAATTTTCAATCCATCCATTAATCTCGACTTTGCAAATTCTCGTCTTTCAACAAAGTAAGAATTGACTCTAAAGAAGGTTACTTTGACAAGAGCAGTGATTGGTAAGAAACGAGCTCCCTTTAACACATTATTAAACACCTCGGCCAAATTAGTTGTCTTGATTCCATACCTTAAATGGCCACCGTGACAAATGCACCACTTTGATAAAGGTAATCTATCTAACTCTGCTTTGGCTTCTTGACTAAGTTCATTCAACTTTGCTAAGCCACTATTAAACTTGATGGGTTGATGTTGAAAAGATGTCCAACTAAACAACTCTTTCAATTTTGTATTTTTGTATCTTGTATTGATGTTGGAAGCATGGTGTCTTATACAAAATCTATGAAATGCAAATGGTTCCTCCCACCCAGAACCTTGTTGATTCATGGCATTTATGATACCCGGATGTCTATCAGATATTACACAAAAGACCTTCTCTTTGTGTAACCAAACAATTAATACAAGCCAAAAACCATGACCAAGTATCCGTACTCTCTGATTCAACAATGGCAAAAGCAAGAGGGTATAACTGATCATTCGCATCAACACCCATAGCAATCATTAAAACACCCTTATACTTACCATACAAATGAGTCCCATCTATTGTTATTATGGGACGACAATGAGGGAACCCCTTGATTGATGCTCCAAAAGCCCAAAAAACTCTACCAAATATGACCTCGTTGTCATCGTTGTCATCGTCATCCTCTATCTCATAATTTACAAATTGTACAACAGTACCAGGATTAGCTTCTTTCAAAGCTTCAAAGTAACGAGGAAGCTCCCTATATGACAAATCCCAATCACCAAATATATCGGCAAGAGCTTTTTGCTTAGCTTTCCAAGCCTTCATATAGGTGATCTTGTAGTTATATTTATCAATTATTATTTCAATAATAGCAGTTACACTCAACCCCCAATCTGCCTCAACAATATTTCTAATGGCATTAATAATGAAAGTTCTTCGCAAGTTTCGGTGGTCTATAGGCATGGTGTCCCCCACACATGAAATCTCATGAGGACCCTTATAAGTCACAATAGAAAAAGAATCATCAAGTTTTTTTTTGGGTGGCTCTTAAAGTCCAATTACATCCTACCGGTCTTCTCCCACATTTGTATGTCACCGTTTCAGGTTTTGACTCATGAATTTTGAAACTTTAATTCACACTAAGATTGTAAGACGTAACTACTTCCGTCAAAGATCTCTTATTAGGAAATGTTTGACCAACACAAAACTCTCCCCGACCATCATAGGGGACAACATTTTTCCAATTAGCCCAATTATTCCCTTGTGTTTCATAAACTCTAGGAATACTAGTGAATTCCGGATTTGGAGCGGTAGGAGTAACAAGATCAGTGCCATCCTCATCCTCATCATCGTCATCACTAGCATTCTCAAGTCTTAGATCAAAATCATCATCAACTTCATCCCCTTCAATATTACCGTCACCAATCTCTACTCCGATATTATTTGTTAATAACGACACATAACGATCATCACCAAAATTGTTGAGAAATAGATTGGTGTCATTTAACAACCTAGTAAATGACACATTTGATACTACATTTGCATTACTAACTTGAGGTTGTTGAATTGGTACCAACTCAATATAAATGTCCATGGAACCCGCCTTTGAATGACATATACTAGCCCACATTGCTTGTAAAGACCGATCATTGTCAAGAGAAACAACTTTAAAACATCCAAGGCTAGGGTATTTCATTTTCAAGACTAATTTAAACTTATTATTATCAACCCCAATTGAAGTGTATATCTCATTAAGAAGGTCATTATAGCTCATGTTACTACTAGCAAAAACAAAAGACTCTCTTCCACCTACATAGCTTACACACCCATCTCCTTCAACTATTTCACCATCACAATAACACAATAAGGGAAAATGGCTTCTCTCCATAACTATAACAATAACAAGTAAAGCTAAAACACTAATAACAACCTAAATTCGACAAATCTAGATGTATAAACCGTAATAAGCATAAACTATAACAACTAGCTACACCAATCAATTACTAAGAAAGAGTTAAAGTATTAGCTAATACCTTGTATTTGGTAGAAAATTGAACAAGAAACACCCAAATAGTAGTTTACTAGTGTCTAGAGACTAAAAACTTGAGTTGTAATGAAAGTAATTGAATGATTTGGAGTAATTTTGGGGGAAAATTAGTAGGAAATGGTGTTAGGGTTTCGTCGGGTTTTTTTTTTTTTAATTTGGGGATGAACAAATGAAAGGGGGGAAAGGGCGCCGTGGTGGTATAATGCGAACCAAGTCGCTCACCCGGGGAGCGACTGGCTCTCTACGACTCTAACTTGCGCAAAAAAGGTAAGTCGCTCACCCGGGGAGCGACTTGCCCTCGAGTCTTCTAGCTTCCGCAAACCCGATCCTACATGGACCCATTTTGGGATATTAATTTCAAATTTAACCTATTTCGTTAATTATTTATATGTAGAACGCTACTTTTGAAAAAAATTCAAAAACAAGAGTGTAAACTTAACAATTAAGGCAAGAATACGGAGAAGTATCTACTACCACCAACCTGTCCCCACACCGCCAACCTATGTGAACCTCCTCCAAAAGATGTTGATCATGGGAAAAGATATAACCAGGATCTCCGAGAAGAACAAAAGAGACCCGCAAAATAATGGGATGCCGATGATAAGACATTTAACATATGAAACCAAGCCAATTTAAACTCCTTTACAGAGAAACTTGCAGCATCTCCGAGGTTCCCACCTCTCACAAACAAGAACCATAAATTAAAAGTAAGAAACCATCAACATTTAAACAAATAAAGTTGAAAAACTTAGAACACTAAATCTCCAGTTAAAAAGACCACATAAACATGAGACATCCCTTTATGAGAGTAAATAAATACAGCAAGAAGATGAGGGAAGATCCGAGTACCGACAAAGCAAAGCAAACAAACCAAAAGGCCGACGAACGAAGGGAGGATGAACCCATGATCAAACATACATAAGGATCCACCGGAGATTGGCCAAGACGCGGCCATATCTCCGGCGGAGCCGGAGGAGAGGAGAGGTGAACGGAGGAGGGGGTGGCGGCTGTAGTAGGCAAAGAAACCTAAGGGTTAGGAAAAGGAGAAAAGTAGTCGGTCTCTCTCTCTAACTTGGAGTGCCCTCACGTTTATCACTACTCCACATGATGTCCATATTACCTTATATTCTATTGCGTATATATTGGTGACTATGACTGTCATAACTCCTCCGTGAAATTATGCAAACCCTACAAAATGACAAACAGCAATTCAAACACTATACAGTGTTCTCGTCCAAATGATTTTCTTGAATTAAGAGCAAAGAAAGAGTTAAGAACATGTATATTTCCTCCGAACAAATTCCACTCTACCCATATTGCTTTTTGCACAAATATTAAGGGAGTCATTAAAGAACTAATATAAGTACATAGGGGAGTGTGTAAGATGCTTTATTAAATTGATATTTATGGGGTTATGAGTGGGTTATGAGTGGCATTATATGAAAATAAGATGTTTTGATTATGATAAAGTGGTCATTTTACATTTTTTTTTGGAAAGTGATAGAGTGAAGTTGAATGGATGAAAAAAGAAATTTGGTAGAGTGGAATTGAAAAGAGGAAGTATTATCTTAACTCGGTCAAATCAAGCAATATAGGATTATATTGGAAAATATCATTATTCACTGTTTAATGGAGTATGTATTAGTAAAAAAGGGTTTGATATCTTCGTGCCGCTAGGAGCTTTCAATCTTTCAACCTTCAGCTATATGATCAGCTGTATAGTTGTAAGCATGGTATTGAGTACTCCCTTGCTCCGTGGATAAGTTCCTTTCAATCTTTCAACTTCCCTTTTTATATTATTTTATAGACAATTAATACGGTCAATACCGTTTTAGTGCAAAACTATGTATGTTTGGCGATTTATTTTGTATTAAGTTTTGTTATGACTTCTGTAGGATTGTCCCTGATAACCCTTCAATGCGGATGATGTCTCTCCCAACAACCAGGAAGCTCGCCTTGAAGAACAAAATTGCTTTTGGAACTGGAGATTACTATGGTGCTCCAACTTTGACAGCAAACATGGGATTTATAAGAGCTATCTCTCAAACCGGAATGCCTCTCTTTACTATTGAACATCGGTCACGAGCACTTATCGGTGAATAAATTATAATGTCCGTGATGTGTATTTGTAAAACATTGTCGGCGACCAACAAATTGTAGAGATTTTCAGAGGGCCAAACCACTTTTGTTAAATCCAATTTGTGGAAAAAGCATTCTAACTCTGTTGAGTAATTTTAGGATGGTCAAGTATGATGGTTATTTTAACACACCCATTAACACAAATAATTATGATTTTCTACTCTTTTTGGTTATTTTAGTTTTGTAGGTGACAAGACCTGGTGAAATCAACCGTTAGTGCCTTAAAAGAATTCATTGTGTGCTTCTTAAATAGCATCACATGCCATTTTACTTAGCATTATAGTGCATTTGGTCACCAAGCCTTCTCCCAACACTTGATCTGGGTTTTGATTTGAAGATATTTCTGGCTCAAGTGTTCCTGTTGGGCTTAATATTGTCAAACGTTCTAAGTTTGTAATTCCAAGCAACTATTCGACGTCAACAATATGTAATGAACTTTCTAATTTGCCCTATATCATCTCCAAGGACTCCAACATAAATAAAAATATTTCAAAAATTTCAAAAATAACTAGAAAAAATATAGGAGGCCTATTGCACTGAAGTTATTAAGAAAGTAGACAATTTGAGACAATATAAGCTAAGGTTAAAACACTCTCAATATGCTCTGTTTTACTTGACTGAATGCAAATGAAAACTGATAGAACCTTAACCAAAGCACAAAGCCAATGGTTGAGGGTTGAGACTCAATCCCAGCACACAGCTAAGGACCCAGACTCTCTTCCAAGCACACAGCAAAGGAAGGTGTTCTCAAGCACAGAGCCAAGAGATGTTAAACAGAAACAAGGTTTCAGTTTTTGTGTTTACTTCAAATCTGCCTTTCATTCATTAGGAAATGGCCTTATATAGGCAAGGAGATTACATCTCATACGTCCAACTACATCTAGGGCCAACATTGGCTTACATACAAAGACAAAATAACAGCTACATAACTGAAATAAAGTAAACTAAACAAAAGAAACAACTTTGATAGTGACATCTTCCTTGTTGCCTTGCTACTGCTTTTTATATGATACAGGGTGGACTTTTAGCTTGGTGTTTTGGACCAAACTGAAGTAGTGTTGATCCTTTAAGGTTGAGCATAAAGTCCCTTGAGTTTGCTTGGCCAAAAGAGGAAAATTTGACAATGACAGCTGAACTGCTTCATGTAAGGCTGTAACTGGATAGGTGAACTTGGGTTATGTTTTGAGAGGTGTTCCTGGCGTATTCTGGGGAAGGTTCCCTGGACAAAAAGGTAGTAGACCCTCCCTAGTACCATGCCCCATAGTTGGTTTGGAGTCCCTAAGCTTGGAAGTTGCCCTGAGACCCTCCCAAGGCACTGCTGCTGACTGGATTTTATGAGGTTTTGTTGGCTTGTTTTGTGAGTCTGTTTTGTGTCTTGGTTGGCTCTGGCTCGTGTCATGGCTACCACTGGCTCGTGTCATGGCTTGTTGGCTTAAGCCTGGACTATACAAAGCATTAAGATAGCTTTTTGCATAGGGTAAGGTTGGTATTGGATCATGGTTGGACTGATCATGGTTTGGTTGGTCTTGTCTTTGAGCTTGGCATTGAACTCCTGTTGCAACCCCTCCTTCTTGAAAAAGATTTGCCCTCAAATCCTCTTCATCCTCAGAGTCCTCCTGATAATGACTTAGGTCTCCCACATTGAATGTCCCATGTACCCCATAATCTCCTGACAAATCTATCTTGTAAGCATTAGGTCCTACCCTTTCAAGCACCTCAAAAGGACCATCAGCTCTTGGCATGAGTTTGTTTTTCCTCTTCTCTGGGAACCTTTCTTTCCTTAGGTGCAACCACACCATGTCTCCTGCCTTGAACTCCCTAGCTTTCTTTGGACCTTTGGCTCTTGGCTTATACATCTCATTGGTTTTCTCAATATGTTTCTTGACTTGACTGTGAATCTGCATCATTTGTTGTACTCTTTCTTTGGCATCATAGTTGACTTCTTTTCTTATCACTGGTGCTAGGTCTGTTGGCATTAGAGGATTAGCACCATAAACAACTTCAAAAGGGGTCTTACCTGTGCTGTGTGAGGGAGCTCTATTGAATGCAAACTCAGCTTGTGACAGTTTGATATCCCAATCCTTTAATGACTTAGCAATGATACATCTCAAGATCCTTCCTAGTGTTTTGTTAGTAACCTCTGTCTGTCCATCTGTTTGGGGATGGTATGCTGTGCTGAAAAGTAACCTTGACCCTAGGATTCTCCAGAGTGACCTCCAGAAGTGGCTCATAAACTTAGTGTCCCTGTCAGACACAATGCTTCTTGGTACCCCATGCAACTTGACTATTTCCTTGAAGTAGAGCTCAGCTACTCCCATGGCATCTTCTGTCTTCTTGCAAGCAACAAAATGGGCCATTTTGCTGAACCTATCCACTACCACCATTACTGAGTCTTTGCCCCTTTATGTCCTAGGCAATGCCACTATGAAATCCATACTGATGTCCTCCCATGGCTTGTTTGGTACAGGTAGTGGGGTGTAGGGGCCTGCATGGAACTGTGACTTGGCTAATTGACAGGGTTTGCACCTTTTGATAGTGTCCTGCACATCACCTAGCATCTTGGGCCAATAGAACTGCTCATGTAATATCTCATAGGTCTTTTGCACCCCAAAGTGCCCTGCAAGCCCATTGCAGTGGACCTCCTTGACTAGTAACCCCCTGTAAGGACCTCTAGGTATGCATAGCTTGTTTCCTTGGAAGAGGAACCCATTCTGTGTCAAGTATTTACTACCCTTCTTGAGCTTTCCTTCTGCATACACTTCCCATTCCTCCTTGAAGTCAGGATCTTCCATATAGAGTTCCTTCATGAACTCAAAGCCTAGGACCCTTTGCTCCATGAATGACAACATCACATATCTCCTAGAAAGAGCATCAGCCACTACATTGTTCTTTCCTTCTATGTACTTGCTTTAGAAGGAGAAAGATTGCAGGAATTCCACCCACTTGGCATGCCTGGGGTTGGGTTTGTGTTGGCCATTGATGAACTTTAAGGCCTCATGGTCTGAATGTAGCACAAAAGGCTTAGGTTTTAAGTAATGCCCCCAATGATTCAAAGCTCTCACTATGGCATAAAACTCCTTGTCATAGGTAGAGTAATTCAACCTGGCCCCACTTAGCTTTTCACTGAAATAAGCTATAAGCCTCTTCTCTTGAACCAGTACTGCCCCAACTCCTAACCCACTTGCATCACACTCTACTTCAAACAGTTTGTTAAAGTCAGGTAAGCCTAGTATAGGGGATCTGCACAATAGATCCTTAATGGTATTGAAGGACTTCTCTGCCTTTTCTCCCCAAGTGAACTCCCCTTTCTTCATGCATTCTGTGATGGGAGCCATGATAGAGCTGAACCCCTGAATGAACCTTCTATAGAAGGATGCCAACCCATGGAAACTCCTGACCTCAGTGACTGTCTTAGGGGTGGACCAATCTCTGATTGCCTTAACCTTTTCAGGGTCAACAGCTACCCCATCTTTTGAGATGATGAACCCAAGGAAATGAACCTCAGGTTGTATGAAAGTACACTTCTCTAGCTTTCCATATAACTTATTTTCTCTGAGAACTTCACAAAGTAAGTTCAGCTGTTGTAGGTGTTCCTTTTTGCTTGAACTATAGACTAGAATGTCATCAAAGTATACCACAATGAATTTCCCCAGGTAAGGTCTTAACACTTCTGTCATGAGCCTCATGAAGGTGCTAGGGGCATTGGAGAGCCCAAATGGCATTACTAGCCATTCATACAGCCCATGCTTGGTCTTAAATGCAGTCTTCCACTCATCTCCAGCTCTAATCCTCACTTGATGATACCCTTGCCTTAGATCAATCTTGGTGAATACTTGAGCCCCACTGAGTTCATCCAGAATGTCATTGAGTCTAGGTATAGGGAACCTATACTTAATGGTGATGTTGTTAATTGCTCTACTATCTATACACATTCACTAAGTTCCATCTTTCTTAGGTACTAGCAATGCTGGTACAGCACAGGGGCTAAGAGACTCCCTAACATACCCTTTGCTAAGCAACTCTCCCACCTGAGATTGCAGCTCTTGTGTTGCCCTGGGGTCACTTCTATAGGCTGGCTTGTTTGGAAGGACAGCCCCAGGTACTAGATCAATGTGGTGCTCACTTCCCCTTAGTGGGGGTAATCCACTAGGTAGTTCAGCAGGGAAAACATCCTCATAGGCCTTCAGCAAAGCTTGTACCTCCTTAGGCACCTGGTTAGAACCTTCCCCTACCTCCTTGGTGAGGAGGACATAGACTGGTCTGAGATCATTCAACTCTTGCTCCATTTCTGCCTCACTCAACAGCAGAACTTCCTTAGCAGCTTCAGTTAGGAGTGGAGGATTCCCTTTCAGGATAGGGGGTAAAGGAGCTAAGATGATTTTCTTCTTCCCAAACATGAAAGAGTAAGTGTTGTCTCTTCCCTGATGGACAGCATCCCTATCAAACTCCCAAGGCCTCCCCAATAGAAGATGGCAAGCATCCATAGGCAATACATCACACAAGGCCTCATCAGCATATCCTTTACCAATAGAAAATGGAACAACACACTGTTGATCTACATTGATTTCAGCCCCCTTGTTCAGCCATCTAAGCTTGTAAGGTTGAGGGTGGTCTTTTGTGGGCAATGTTAGCTTATCCACCAATGTTTTTGAAGCTACATTGGTGCAACTACCTCCATCTATAATCAGGTTACACACCCTCCCTTTTATGGTGCACCTAGTTCTAAAGATCTGGTGTCTTTGATCTTCTTCTAAGGGTTGGGGTTGTGTGTGCATCACCCTCCATGTCACCAGACTTAACCCAGCATCAGGCTCTATCAACTCCTCACTAGCCTCTATCTCAGGCTCTTCCATTTCATCATCACAGACCAACACCTCATCATCTCCCCAATGAATTACCTCTAGGGTGCTCAGAGCTCTTTTAGATGGACATTCTCTAGCAAAATGTCCATATCCTTGACATTGAAAGCACTTTTTGAGAGGGGTAGTCTTCCTTTGGCCTGCCTCAACAGCCTTGCCTTTATCAGGGTTGAAAGGAGCCTTAGTAGGAGCCACAGGTTCTCCCATCTTGATTCCTACAAAAGGTTTGTAGGTAGGGGTTCTAGCAGGTGTTTTAGAGGCACTGGCTTTCCCTTTCCCCAACTTTTCTACTCTTAAGGACAAGTTGACAGCTTCTTCAAAGGAGTATATGTTTTGCAGCCCGACTTTACTAGCTATCCTCTCATCCAAGCCTTCTAAGAACCTGGCTATCTTTTGCTCAGACTTCTCAACAACCTCACATTGCAGTGTGAGTTGTTCAAAGTCCCTTAGATAAGACTCTACAGGTCTTTGGTCTTGCTTTAGGTGAGTAAGTTTAATGAACATATCTTGAGTGTAGTCCCTAGAGACAAACTTAGCCCTCATTTTCTTTTTCAGTTTGAGCCATGACTTAACAGGTTCTTTCCCTTCTCTAACCCTCAAGGTTTTCATGTTTTCATACCACAGTGAGGCATAGCCTTTTAGTTTCATGATAGCAACCTTAAAAGACTTTCTATCAGTGTATCCTTTAAACTCAAAGACTCTTTCTACAGACCTTAGCCAATCTAGGAAATCATCAGGGTAAAAGCTACCTAGAAAGTTAGGGATCTCTACCTTTATGTCTTTGTCTTGATGTCTGAGAAGACTGTGATTTGAGCCATCTGAATCTGTCATTTCAAACTGATCTACAGGTTGTCTCCTCCTTCCTCCACCTTGTGGGAAAGGTGCTCCTCTTCCTCGACCTCTGCCTCCCCTTGTATCATTGTTCTGTTGGCCCTCAAGGAGTTCATTGACAGATCTAGAGACCTCCATTACAGTTCTAACAAGACCTTGAACTGTGTTTTCAAGACCAGTGATTCTCTCTTCACTCATGGTTGGAATTTGTATTTTTAATGTAGTTAGGTAGATGAACTCACAAACCAAAGCTCTGATAACCAATTTGCACTGAAGTTATTAAGAAAGTAGACAATGTAAGACAATATAAGCTAAGGTTAAAACACTCTCAATATGCTCTGTTTTACTTGACTGAATGCAAATGAAAACTGATAGAACCTTAACCAAAGCACAAAGCCAATGGTTGAGGGTTGAGACTCAATCCCAGCACACAGCCAAGGACCCAGGCTCACTTCCAAGCACACAGCAAAGGAAGGCGTTCTCAAGCACACAGACAAGAGATGATAAACAGAAACAGGGTTTCAGTTTTTGTGTTTACTTCAAATCTGCTTTCATTCATTAGAAACAAGCCTTATATAGGCATTAGGATTACATATTGAACGTCCAACTACATCTAGGGCCAACATTGGCTTACATACAAAGACAAAATAACAGCTACATAACTGAAATAAAGTAAACTGAACAAAAGAAACAGCTTTGATAGTGACAGCTTCCTTGTTGCCTTGCTACTGCTTTTTATATGATACAGGGTGGACTTTCAGCTTGGTGTTTTGGACCCAACTGAAGTAGTGTTGATCCTTTAAGGTTGAGCATAAAGTCCCTTGAGTTTGCTTGGCCAAAAGAGGAAGATTTGACAATGACAGCTAAACTGCTCCATGTAAGGCTGTAACTGGACTGGTGAACTTGGGTTATGTTTTGAGAGGTGTTCCTGGCGTTTTCTGAGGAAAGTTCCCTGGACAAAAAGGTAGTAGACCCTCCCTAGTACCATGCCCCATAGTTGGTTTGGAGTCCCTAAGCTTGGAAGTTGCCATGAGACCCTCCCCAAGGCACTGCTGCTGGCTGGATTTTCTGAGGTTTTGTTGGCTTGTTTTGTGAGTCTGTTTTGTGTCTTGGTTGGCTCTGGCTCGTGTCATGGCTACCACTGGCTCGTGTCATGGCTTGTTGGCTTAAGCCTGGACTATACAAAGCATTAAGATAGCTTTTTGCATAGGGTAAGGTTGGTATTGGATCATGGTTGGACTGATCATGGTTTGGTTGGTCTTGTTTTTGAGCTTGGCATTGAACTCCTGTTGCACCTATAATACAATAGTCATCTTTTTAATAACCGTTCCAGCTTTGCCACCAAAATTAACGAATGAAAGACGAATGTAATTTAAACTCGTTATTTTTTATTTATTATTAATTAGGTAGATTTAGGAGGCTTAGAATAGAATCGTCATTGTTAGAACAAACTTGTGTTGTCGGATTAGCGTAGAACGATCCACGCGCCCAAAATTATACTAAGACAATTTTTATTCTAAAACTTTATCGAAAAATTTGCCAAAAAAAACGTGGTTGAGAATAGTACACGTCCGGTCCTAGGCTTGCACATTGTAGCAGGTTTAGAACCACGGGGTTCCCACTCTCAGAACAGCACATGCCATCATTCATGCATTGTCCCTGAAACCACCACTGAACCACCCAAGTCACATCCCAGCAGGAGGTACATCAAGGCTAACCAACCGCTGCCACCTTCACCAGCTGTTAGTCCACTTAATTAGCTATAATAAAATTCCTAGGCATCCAAGGTTAAGGAAATCAAGTAGAAAATTAAGTCCGAGTTGACAACAAAAAAAACTGAAAAGGAAAAAGCAATCTTACCTCTTTTAGCCAGGCAAAGCGAAGACTTTTTTCAAGACCTTTTGGAGTGTTCCCTCCCACTGTCAGGCAACTACAACAATAAGCCAATGAAGCATTTAATTGAGCTCGTGCATACCCTCAACCACCTTGAACCAGTTGCAGCTAGCCAACGACAACAACCATCTTTCCTACAACAGTCTAGTCTGCTTTGTTTATTTAGTTTGTTTTATTTACATTTCAGGACTTGTAAAATATTGTTGTTATTTTGTATTTTTCCTAAGACAATTCTTGGCCCCGGATGTTAGGTTTTCAGATGGATGTAACTCAAGGTAGATGCCTATATAAGGACCCCTTCCTTCATTGAATGAGGCATATTATTTTTGAATGAATTACAAATCTTGAGATTTCTCTCAACCTTTCAAACTTGTGCTATAGTTTGTAGTCTGAGTCCAGGCCTAATGACTAACCTATGTTTAATTGTGGCTAGTAGATCAAAGTCCATTTGGCATAAATTAAATTAATCCTCCGCTCAGTCTGTGGTTTGATTAGTTTGTGTTATTCAAGTTTAAGCTTTAAATCCTATGTTAACATGTGAATTTTGAGTCTAAATTTTTCCGTGGAAGTTTAGAGTCATAGCTATATCCTATCACCAGTCCAAGTTCACAAAAATCACTCTGAACCTCTTCTGTTAGAATTCATCTGTTGAATTGGTTTGCAGGAGTCGTTAAAAATATATAGAGTGGCTCAAAATTTATGGAATTTTAATCAGTCTCCATATATGTTAAGTTTAATTACTGCCATGTTTCATAATTTTGAAAGTCTTTTTGTTATTTTTTCTAGCAATCTGTTTTTCTATTGCGTTCTTTCATATCCCCTTGTTTTATCCTGCAAATTGGCTATCAGAGTCTAGGTTGAGAGCTTTTGTGAATTCATTAAACTTACCTACATTTAAAAATACAAAAATAGCCCAATGAGTGAAGAGAGATTAGCATGAATTGAAACCAAAGTTGAAAAGCTGACTGGAATAGTCAATGTTATGGTCAATGCCTTCAACACTTCAATGGCTACTGTTCGGAATCCGTTTGGAGGGAGACCATCACCCAACAGAGGCCGTGGCTTCTTTGTGGGAGGAGGGAGAGGTCAGCCTTTACATAAAGAAAAGAACATGTCAGATTCAGATAAAAGCAACACGAGCCATTGATATACGATTAATTTAGACCGTTTTCCCTCTTTATTCTCCTTCGTTTTGACCTTATACTATGCAGGTTTAGCTTTGATTTCATTTCATTTTACCCCTTTTCCGTGTACTCCCATTTTATAATTTTTCATCTCATCTTATAGGGAATAGGCAAGACAGAATCAGGAGCGAGAAACCATCACATAATATGAACAATAGAGCAAAGAAGAGAAGAAAAGAGGAGGAACGAGGCCCGCAGCCTGCTTGGCCATGGGCGGCAGGCCCACCAGCCGGGGAGCTGTTGGAGTAGGTGTCCTCCACAATAGTGCGCCACATAATAAATCTTATTATGGAATATAATTGGGATAATTATTGACTATATATATGATTAGTCAGTTGATTAACGTAAATCAATAACGGTTGGCTAACTAGAGTTTGACGTTATTGTCGTTTGACGGCGGTGATCAACTGATCCCTTTCGGTCACACCTAAAGGATGAAATCCAAATAGTAACTCATTATTTGTATACGATACAGTTAATTAGTACATTACATATATTCGATATGTACGAGAGTTAATTATTAGAAATTGAGTTAAGAACTCAAATTCGATTAAACTTATTTTTCAATTATGCGATAATTGACTAAAAAAATTTATATCTTATTTTAATACGATTAAATAAGATTTAACTTAGTAATTAATCGTTAAATTACTAAATTAGTTGAGGTTTTGAGATAGAGGTAATTAGTTAATTATATTTACAAGGAGTTGTAAAATAAATTAACTAAGCATTGTGGGACCCATTATATATTGATATAATGGTAAAATATTACTTAAAATGTTAAGTACATATTAGTATTTAATTGAGGTCAATAATGGGTAATGATCAAATTAACACTTAATTACAAGATAAATAACATATGATAATA
>JAIUZE010001653.1:0-25055 GCA_022085475.1 Heliosperma pusillum
ACTCATGCCAAAGTCGAGTTTCGGTTTCGTTTCGCGCTTTACGATGAGTCGGGAATAGTTAAATAACGTTCGGTTAAAACCGTAAACGTTATTCTTTAAATTCCGAATAAATTCAAAATAATTATATTAAATTATGATAACTCTTAATAAATCCAAATAAAAATAAATCAAAAATATTATTTTTTTAAATAAAATTTCGGTCTTCAAACTTATGAGACGAGTCGGGAAAAGTCAACGGAAGTCAAAGTTGACTGAAAAAGTCGAGAAAAGTCAAAAATGACTTAAAAGTCAAGAAAAGTTTATGACGACTTAAAAGTCCAGAAGAATTCAATGACTAACTTTACGAAAGTCAGAAAATCAAAGACGACTTAAAGCATCAAGAAAAGCCAAAGACGACTAAACACGGTCCTTTTCATGAAGATCTCTCAAAACAATTCCACAATAACTAACGCTGAATTTCAAATAAGACTCGGAACAAAATTCCTATTTTAAAAATAAGTTCACTGAAAGTGGTTGTAGAAATTTTTACTTTTATTACTACGAAAAATCGGGTACTTTTTTTTCGGGTTGTTTACCAGCACCCCTCCTTTAAAAAGTTTCGTCCTCCCAACTATAAAAGGAAGGTAACATATATTAGGTCTAAATTTTTCAAATTGGTTTTAAAAATCATTCGTTATAAAAATAAAATTACAGGGTCCTTATCACTCACTGGGGCGGAAGGTTCTCGTCAGCTGTTACGAACACCAACGTCCCAAATCAAAGACTTTAAAAAGATACCTTTTCGCATCAATAAATGAGAAAACTAGTTATCGAACGTCTCCAATAACGAGTCTCAACACTCCTTGACGGTAAAACACTTGAAATCATAAAACATGTCTAAAACTTTTAATTCAAAAACTTCATAGTAAGAATAATAACTCTATTATCTATTCCTAAAATTTCTAACTAAAGCTTATAGTAATATATCTAAGAGTAATGATACTCGATAGAAGGAACTGAATATTCAAAAGAATAAATCGAATAGAAAGAAGAAAGAAAGAAGGAAAGAATAAAGAAGAACGAAGGGTGAACCCCAATACTATCTTCCCTCTATGAAAATTCTAATGTCGATAGTAACTCGACAATACTAACTGTACAAGTAAACTAGTCCTCAAGGGAGTGCAATATATCCTCACCATTTCAATCATCGGATTCCTACCAAAATATTTCATAAGCATGCCACATCGAGTAGCAATTCCCAATTATTCCAATTCAATTAAAATCTTCTAAGGTCCATCGAAACTATTATTGGAAATCACCATCAAAATATTTATAATTAAGGAACAAGACCGCTAACAACCACAAAGTAAAGGACTCACTATGAAATCCTTTAATCCAATTTATTCCAAAAATTCATTACCCCAACTTATTTACAATGAACCCTCTCATCCTCAAAAGTTGAATCTCGAAACCTCAAAGAGATTAGTCACACAAATCTCGATTCACTTAACTTTTGCCACACATAGTGCAATGCAACCATAAATCAATTTATCTATTTTTTTCCAAATTATTAATACATCGGTTTTCGCTTATGTCGATATTCCTCAAGTAGTCATCATATCCTAATTCCACAAAGTATTTATTCCCGTTAGGGTCCAACATTTAACGACCACAAATTCCCAAGTAACATTAAAAATCACTCAACTTTCTAACCACAACTACAACTATTATTAAGCTTATTTCGATCCTCAAAAAGATATTGTAACTTCAAGTTTTCTTAGTCTATAACCACTAGGATAGTTTCTTCCTAAACTTATTCTCCATTTTCCATAATCATTTAAACACGAAACTAGCTCCATAGGACGGTTAGGTATCATATTCGAAACTCCTATTTACTCCAAAATAGACATATCAAACGCATGGTCTTCAAACCAATACTAAACTTCTAAGTCCAAAAGACTAAATTACTAATGAGTTAAGAATCATAGCCAATTCCTTCGACCTTATACCATCGAATATCATGAACTATTACTCACAAGTCATGACAAGCATCAAACCATACAATTTTTTTTTTTAAACATACTTCTCCACACCTTCCTCAAGGACACCAACTCTCACCACCATATGGTGAAATTAGATCTATAACATTTTCCTCAAATCACAAGTTCATTCTAACAAACACTAATATTCCACAAGATTCAAAGTTCTTCCGACTAAGTATAATATACCTCAACCCGATGGTTATGACATCCATAAAATGTTACAAGAGGGCGGTAAGGATACTAATGGTGTAATGGAGGAACTATTAAGAGTAATTTCCAAGAGGTAAATAGGTTGGAGGAGAAAGAAGCACCTAGATAGAAGGAAAAGGCATAATACTATAAGGACGAGAAAATTCAAAGATGAAGAAGAAATTCACTTCAATTAGACTTTATAAATCTTCAAATCTTCGGTAGAGAATACTCCTTCTAGGTAACATATATTCCACCATAAGGCGTAATATTGCTCCTAGCAATTTGGCTAGCCACCCAAGCATAGCCTCCTTGGCAATTGTCTTCTTTATGAGGAGGGACCTGGTTGGTACTAACAACGATCTCTTCTACACGAGGTCCAACCGTCTTCATAAGAAACAAAACAAATTAAGTTACTCCTAACAATTAGCATAAACAATTAGACTACAACTTAAATCCTAATTTACCCATCCTACCATTCTATCTCACAAGTTTATTATTTTATTAAGGTCAAGTTATTTATACAAGGGTACACAAACGTGCGTCGGGAGCAAAATAGCTCTGATACCAACTGTGACACCCTCTAATTTGCGGAAAGAAAAAAAAAAAATTATTAAATACATAAATGTAAGATAAAATACATAACGAAGGTGTCATAAATAAAAAGGGTCATTACAAAACGGAAATAATATTATACAAAAGAAATATACAAGACGGGAGACATATCTCCCGTATAAATACGGAAATAAAAGGAGTGTATAATAATATACAATCCTAAGAACCGAATATAGGTCCAAGGTAAATACTTCGCTCGCTAGCTCGTCAATGTACCCAAAGTATGCATCACCACCTGTTCGACCGCATTAAATATAAACACGGAAGCCACAGTAAGTGGGGAGTAACTCCGAGTCCTCCCAGCCACGAAATGTCGAGTTTAATAAAACATGAATAACATAAAAGCAATGTATATGAACAATACAAAACTTTAACATATATGATATGCTTTTCATGTTATGAAACAGATAACTAACAAATAACCTAGCATTTGAAAGCTATCATGTGAAACCGATAATAAACTATAACTCGAGGTAGGGAAGCTGGTATGCTAGCTCAGAGGTTCCTCTCAGAAACATGGCCGTGATACTCTCAAACCCTAATCAACACGTAATCATGTGAAACAGTTAACAATCGGTAATCCAAACTCTATCAATCTTAGCCGGCTTGCATCTCACCTTCTAAAACTCATAGAATCATACAAACATGAAAGACTAATACTTCTACAAACAGGCATAAGTTCTTAGAACCGTCAATAGTCATCTGTAACTCGAGGCTATACCACAAGGTAGGAAAACATCCTAGTCCTAGACTGATCAGACCTAGCGACAACAGCTATTCCATTCCCCGTCCCATGACATAACCGTCTATGAGAAACTCTACTAGGCTACCCCCTAAGCAGAGATGGCTAGTACTTAAGCTGGCTCCCTTCCCAAAGCGGAACTCTTAGGATGCCATGCCCCGACTTGGAGATAAGCCCCCCAGGCCGAGACACAAAAGCTATCAAGCGACAAACTCCGTATGCTCGTTAAAGATAGTATAGCCTATCAATATCATGGTCCAAGATACTCATTTAGAATTAGAATGGTCAAGACGCCATATACTCATAATTCTCTATGGGTACTTAGTCAACACGACATATATCATACAATTAAACAGTCACGGGAAAAACATTCTATCATGTGACTAATTGCATATAATCATAATCAAATATCATATCGCCTCATATCTACTAAGGCTAATTCAATAATTAAATAAAACCTTACTTGAAGACAAATCCCCGACCCGATTCCCGCGACGGGTCATCAGTCAAAACGGGGCTGACTAGATCTTAGTTTGACCAAACCCGTTTGGTCAAACCGGCTAGAAACAGAGTCTTTATCACATAGACATAAAATCAACATATTCATTACATGTTATTTTAATAAAACTTCAAACATGTGAATTATTAAATCTTACCAAAACCCGTTTGACTTAAAGGATATCAAATTACACTACGATCTCGTCTTATAATTTCTAACATGTGAGAAATAATAATTTTATGAAAAATACTTTTAATTAAATATTTTACTTATTAATATTTCCCACTTGCTAAATATTACAAAACACGATAAAAATGACGATAACTCAAAAACCGTCACAAGTCCCAAAGTGGGACCCACGGGCTGATTTTTGGGCCAACATGACACGGCCTGAACTGGGCCCCCACGGACAGATTTGGGCCTGTTTTGGCCTTTTAACGATTTTACTAAAACCGTTTCTAATTAATTCCCGCATGCTTTAACATAATTAAAACCCGTCAAAACAACAACATAACAATCAAACCTCGACACAACCCAAAGACCAAAACCCGGACCCACCATGGACCAGCCCAGACCGGGTCTGAACCGGCCTGGACCGGCTGGTTTGGTCCGGTTCACCACCACCACCATTTCCGGCCACCACCAAAACAACAACCCCAAATTCCAAATTAATTCTAACATGTTTTTAATTAACAACATCCATTTTTAAACAATCAAAACAACCATCAATCATACCAAAATCATGATTATGAAGAATCATCCAAATTCATCAAGAACAACCAACATGTTATAAATTCATAAAACACCATAATAACCACTACTTAACATGTTACTAACTAAAAATCATAACATCATCATAATATGAACAAAAACTAAAGATGAACCAAAACTAAAGAAAACCAAAGCTATGTAACTATTCCGTCGATAACTCGGAATCGTTACCTTAGCTAGAAAAACAATTAGCGCCAAAATAATAAGAAGTATATATAATAATAACCCTTCTACTAATCTTCACCCAAAATATACGAGTCTCCAAACTCGTCTTCAAAATCTTCCCCTATAAGAAATGACAAGAAAAACATTATTAGAACTTAAAATATAAATTTCCATAATTAAAGTGTTGAAAACAATTTTGTCGGAATTGAAATAAAACCGTACGTGAAGATGGAGAGCGAAGAGGAGAGTATAGAAATATAAGATAGGACGGATTTAATTAGGAAATGAAGGTTTTATGAAGGTTTTGCTCAAGAACAACGAAGAACAAATGATGAACGACGAAGAACACGAAGAACGATTAAAGAAAGTGATATTTTGATCTTAATTTGATTTGTTTGAAAAATAAAAAGTTGTTAGTGAGTAGAGAGTGGTGTGGGAGCCGTGTAATTATAGGCAAAAAGGGATGTCGGGTTTTGAAATTGTTGTTACGTAATTGACTCGCGTTTAATAATTATTTTACGGTAAACGATTAAAGATAATTAACGATAAAGTTAATTAAACTAAATATCAAGATATTATGCTATTAATAATCAAAAGAAGGACAAATATCTAGTCCTATTAGAGGACTTAGGAGCCGTGTGGTATGGTGAGAAGACGGATCTGATTTCGAGCGTTTTGTGTAATTCTCGTTAACTGATCGATAAAGTGAAATAATATCTAGATATTATGATATTGTAATCAAAAGTAATGAAAATATCAAGCCCTATTAGAGGGGAAAGAGTGCCGTGTGGTATTGTGTTTGTCGGGTCAGTTTTGCAAACGATTTGCGTAATCTCCGTTGACGGAACGATAAAGTAACAAATATCTAAGATATTTGTATTAGTTTAATCGAAAGAATTAAAATATCTCAAGTGAGTGGAAAAACGATGACATGGGCGCGTGACTCATGCCAAAGTCGAGTTTCGATTTTGTTTCGGGATTTGCGATGACTCGGGAATAGTTAAATGACGTTCGGTTAAAACCGTAAAAGTTATTCTTTAAATTCCGAATACATTCAAAATAATTATATTAAATTATGATAAATCTTAATAAATCTTAATAAAAATAAATTAAAAATATTATTTTTTTTAAATAAAATTTCGGTCTTCAAACTTACAAGTCGAGTCGGGAAAAGTCAACGAAAGTCAAAGTCGACTAAAAAGTCAAGAAAAGTCAAAGATGACTTAAAAGTCAAGAAAAGTTTATGACGACTTAAAAGTCAAGAAAAGTCGATGACGACTTTTAAAAAGTCAAGGAAAGTCAAAGACGACTTAAAAAGTCAAGAAAAGTCAAAGATGACTAAAAACGGTCTTTTCATGAAATCTCCCAGAAATTCCAAATACGAACGCGGAATTTCAAAATACGACTCGGAACAAAAATTCCTATATTAAAAACTTAAGTTCTACTGAAAAGTATCCATAAGCTATTGCTTAAGCAAATTGGGTACTTTTCGGGTTGTTACAATCCCCCCTCCTTTTAAAAAGTTTCGTCCTCGAAACTTAGAAGAAGGAACGTAACATATATGTAGGTCTATTTCAAAATTGTTAAAAATATATTCGTGAATAAATTACAGAGTCTTATCACTGGGGCGGAAGGGTCTCGTCAGCTGTTACGAACACCAACGTCCCAAATCAAAGACTTTAAAAAGATACATTTTCGCATCAATAAATGAGAAAACTAGTTATCGAACGTCTCCAATAACGAGTCTCAACACTCCTTGACGGTAAAACTACTTGAAATCATAAAAAAATATTTTCAAAAAGCTTTTAATTCAAAAATTTCATAGTAAGGATAATAACTCTATTATCTATTCCTAAAATTTCTAACTAAAGCTTATAGTAATCTATCTATAAGAAGCGATATTTGATAGAAGGAACGGAATATTCGAAAAATAAATCGAATAGAAAGAGGAAAGGAAGAAAAAAGAATGAACCACAATACTATCTTCCATCTATGAAAATTCAAATGCCGATCGTAACTCGTCACTACTAACTGCAACAGAATCTAGTCCTCAAGAGAGTGCACTATATCCTCAACATTTTCAATCATCCGATTCCTACCAAAATATTTCATAAGCATGACACATCGAGTAACAACTCCCAATTATTCCAATTCCATTAGAATCTTCTAAGGTCCATCGAAACTATTATTGGAAATCACCATCAAATATTTATAATTAAGGAAACAAGACCGCTAACAACCACAAAGTAAAGGACTCACTATGAAATCCTTTAATCCAATTTATTCCAAAAATTCATTACCCCAACTTATTTACAATGAACCCTCTCATCCTCAAAAGTTGAATCTCGAAACCTCAAAGAGATTAGTCACACAAAACTCGATTCACTTAACTTTTGCCACACATAGGGCAATGCGACCGTAATCCATTTATTTATCCTTTCCAAACTCTTAATACATCGGTTTTTGCTTATGTCGATATTCCTCAAGTTGTGTCATCAAATCCTAATTCCACAAAGTATTTGTTCCCGTTATGGTCCAACATTTAACGACAACAAATTCCCAAATAACATTAAAAATCACTCAACTTTCTAACAACCACAACTATTATTAAGCTTATGTCGATCCTCAAAAGATATTGCAACTTTAAGCTTTTATATTTTAAAACCACAAGGATAGTTTCTTCCTAAACTTATTCCCCATTTTCCATAATCATTTAAACACGAAACTAGCTCCATAGGACGGGTAGGTATCATATTCAAAACTTCCTCATAATACACCTAGTAACCCTTACGTTAGCTAATAAGAAAAACTACTTCACAAGAGAGTAGGGGTAAAAGAACATGATACAAGGAATATTAGGAAGCATTATTAAAGATTAAGATAAGATGAAAGAGGCGAAGGCAAAAAAAAGGAAAACGAGGCTGAGGAAGAGACAGAGAAGCTCCCGTATCTAATAAAATTAAACACGGATTTCATAAATTGAAACGTACCAGTCACCAGGTCTGGTTGAGCATCGGCCTCTGCGCGGCTCATGATGAAAATCCGACCCTTAGGTCTCCCAGAAACAACCGGTGTAGAAGTTGTCTTCTTCTTATCAGGACATTCATCATACCTATGTCCCGGTTTCTGACAATTAAAGCACACCAGTGGCTTGTTGAAACAGCTAAAACCCGGATGCATAGGCATCTTGCACCGAAAGCAGATACGACCCTTAGGTTCGTTGTTGTTGCTCGGGACAAATGGACGGTTTGTCGGATTTGCCTGTCCAATCTGAAAGTTCCTCCTCTTGTTTGGAAAAGAAGGAGAAAAGGAAGGTCGGGAAGTAGGATACAGAGGTCTCTTGCCAAAGGCATTAGGAGCAATATAAGAAGCACGAGCCTCCTCGGCAATCTCCCGAATAGAACTCTCCGCCCAAATGACATCATTATAGATCGAGACAAAAGAAGTAGAACCTCTACTGATCTTCCCTTTTATCTGGGGAGAAAGCTTTCCCAGATAAAAGAAGGCTTTGTCTTCCTCTACCCTAATAAGTCGAGTGGCATAATGAGCCAACTCATTGAACCGGGTAGTAAACTCCTGAACGGATAGTTTTTCTTGCTTGAAATCCATAAACTCTTTCAGCTTTTGTTGTCTCAACTCGTCGGGGTAAAACCTCGCTTCCAAGAGCTCACGGAAACGAGCCCACCCAAAATTAGGCTCCAACTTCGCGGTAGGACCAGAAAGAGTCCACCACTGATCCGCTTCCTTCTCTAAGAAGTGAGAAGCAAGACGGACTTTGTCCTCTTCAAGGACATCATAAAGAGAAAAACTCTTTTCCATTTCTCGTAACCACACGGAAAGCTTAACGGGATCAACTTCGCCATCGTAGGTTTTGGCTTGGCTCCTCGATCGCTGTGAAGCAACCCACGTATAACTCCCGTGTCTCTCACGGTCAGGAATAGGAGTAGGAATCGGATTTGCTTGCTGGTTTTGCAGATTTTGCTGGTTTTGGATAATAACGGTAAGAGCTGCTAAAATCGTGTTGTCAATCCTCGGAGGCATCTTGCAAAATTAAAACACAGATTAGTAATTATCATTTAGCAAGAACAAAGAGACTACAACATAAATCCTAATCTACCCATCTTACCCTTCTATCTCACGGTTTATTATTTTACTAAGGTCAAGTTATTTATGCAAGGGTACACAAACGTGCGTCGGGAGCAAAATAGCTCTGATACCAACTGTGACACCCTCAAATTTGCGGAAAGAAAAAAAATAATTTAAATACATAATGAAGGTGTCTGAAATAAAAAGGTTCATTACGAAAGGAAAATAATATTATACATAAGAATATACAAGACGGGAGACATATCTCCCGTATAAATACGGAAATAAAATAGTGTACAATAATATACAAACTATGAACCGAATATAGGTCCAAGGTAAATACTTCGCTCGCTAGCTCGTCCATGTACCCCAAATATGCAACACCACCTGTTCGACCGCATTAAATATAAACACGGAAGCCACATTCAGTGGGGAGTAATCACGAGTTTCTCCCAGCCACGAAGTCCGAGTTTATGAACACTGACAACATAAAAGTAATGTATGATTGAAAATTACAAAACGTAACATTTGGAATGCTTTTCATGTTATGAAACAAATAACTAACATATAACCTATCATATGAAAGCTATCATGTGAATCCGATAATAAAATATAACTCGAGGTAGGGAAGCTGGTATGCTGGCTCAGCGGTTAACATGTAACATGGCCCTGATACACTCAAACCCTAATCAACACGTAATCATGTGAATCAGTTAACAATCGGTAATCCAAACTCTATCAATCCTAGCCGGCTTGCATCTCACCTTCTAGAACTCATAGAATCATACAAACATGAAAGACCAATACCTCTACAAACAGGCATAAGTTATTAGCACCGTCAATAGAAGACTTCTGTAACTCGAGGCTATACCACAAGGTAGGAAACAATCTAGTCCTAGACGCATCAGACCTTAGCGGACAACAGCGATTCCATTCCCGTCCCATTGACATAAACGTAGTATGAGAAACTTAATAGGCGACCCCCTAACAGAGATGGTAGTATTAAGCTGGCTCCAGTCCCAAACGGATCAGGCAGGCCATGCCCCGACTTGGAGATAAGCCCCCCAGGCCGTGACACAAAAGCTATCAACAAGTGAACATATACTCGTTAAAGACAGTAAAGCCTATCAACGTCATGGTCCAAGCTACTCATCTAGAATTAGAATGGTCAAGACGCCATATACTCATAATTCTCTATGGGTACTTAGTCAACACGACACCAAACATATAATAAAAACAGTCACGGGAAAAACATCCTATCATGTGACTAATTGCATATCAATAATAATCAAATATCATATCGCCTCATATCTACTAAGGCTAATTCATAATTAAATACAACCTCACTTGAAGACAAATCCCCGACCCGAGTTCCGCGACGGGTCATCAGTCAAATCGGGGCTGACTAGATCTTAGTTTGACCAAACCCGTTGGATCAAACCGGCTAGAAACAGAGTCTTTATCACATAGACATAAAAGTCAACATATTCATTACATGTTATTCTATTAAAACATCTAACATGTGAATTATTAAATCTTACATAAACCCCCGCTTGACTTAAATGATATCCAATTAAATTACGATCTCGTCTTATAATTTCTAACATGTGAGAAATAATAATTTTATGAAAAACCTTTTTTAATTAAATATTTTACTTATTAACATTTCCCACTTGTTAAATATTACAAAACACGATAAAAATGACGATAACTCAAAAACCGTCACAAGTCCCAAAGTGGGACCCACGGGCTGAGTTGGGCCGGACCCCACATGGGCCTGGATGGGCCCCACGGCCTGTTTTGGCTAAAATGGCTGTTTTGATTTAAGTTTTCTAAAACCGATTTCTAATATTTTCCCGCATGCTTAACATAATTAAAACCGTCAACACAACAATTAAACAATCAAACATCGACACAACCCAAAGACCAAAACCCGGACCCACCATGGACCAACCCAGACCGGGTCTGAACCGGCCTGGACCGGTCTGGTTTGGTCTGGTTTGGTGCCCCCTACACGGTTCCCAACAACAACAATCTACCAAATTATTTCCAGCATGCTTTAATCATCAAACAACTATTTTAACAACCAATCTAACCATCATCATACAAAAATCACTATCATGAATAATCATCAAAATTCATCAAAAACAACAAACATATTAAAAATTTCCTAGACAACATAAAAATCATAACTTATTAAAATCATCAAAATTTATCAAGAACACTAAACATATTAAAATTTCCACACAACATAAAAATCATAACTTATGGAAAATCATCAAAATTCATCATGAACACTAAACATATTATAAATTCATACAACATGCTAAAAACCACTACTTATCATATTACTACTAAAAAAATCCTTAAATCATAAAAACATGAACCATAAACAAAGATGAACCAAAAATCAAAAGAAACAAAACTAAAGGCTATGTTAATAACTAAAATCATAAATAACCATAACATGAACAAAAACTAAAGGCTATGTTACTAACTAAAATCATAAATAACCATAACATGAACAAAAACTAAAGGCTATGTGACATTTATTCGTCGAGTAAAACGGAATTGTTACCTTAGCTAGCAAAACAATTAGCACCAAAATAATAAGAAGTATATATAATAAGAACCCTTCTACTAATCTTCACCCAAAATATACGAGTCTCCAAACTCGTCTTCAAAATCTTCCCCTATAAGAAAAGACAAGAAAAACATCATTAGTACTTAAACTTGATTTTTCAATAATTAAATGTTGAAAACGATTTTGACGGAATTTAAAATAAACCGTACTAGAAGATGGAGAGCGAAGAGGAGATTCTAGAATTATAAGTTATAAGTTAGGACGGATTTAATTAAGAAGTGAAGATTTTATGAGGATTTTGCTCAAGAACGATGAAGAACAAATGATGAACGACGAAGAACACGAAGAACGATTAAAGAAAGTGATATTTTGATCTTATTTTGATTTGTTGTAAGATGAAAAGTTGTTTGTGAGTAATGATGGTGGTTGTGTGCCGTGTAATTATAGGCAAAATAAAGAGTCGAGTTTTGAAATTGTTGTTACGTAATTGACTCGCGTTTAATAATTATTTTACGGTAAACGATTAAATATAATTAACGATAAAGTTAATTAAACTAAATATCAAGATCTTATGATATTGTAATGAAAAATAATGAAAATATCAAGGCTTAAGAGTGGGTAAGGGAGCCGTGTGGTCTTGTGATTGTCGGGTCAGATTTCGAGCGTTTTGCGTAATTTTCGTTAACTGCTCGATAAAGTGAAATAATATCTAGATATTATGATATTAAAATCAAAAGTAATGAAATATCAAGGTCTAAGAGAGGAGAAGAAAAGAGAGGAGAGCCGTGTGGGTTAGGGGCTTGTCGGGTCTGTTTTGTAAACGATTTGCGTAATCTCCGTTGACGGATCGATAAAGTAACAAATATCTAAGATATTTGTATTAGTTTAATCGAAAGAATTAAAATATCTAATGTGAGTGGAAAACGATGACATGGGCGCGTGACTCATGCCAAAGTCGAGTTTCGAGTTTGTTACGGGATTTACGATGAGTCGGGAATAGTTAAATGATGTGCGGTTAAAAACCGTAAAAGTTATTCTTTAAATTCCGAATAAATTCAAAATAATTATATTAAATTATGATAAATCTTAATAAATCTAAATAAAAATAAATCAAAAATATTATTTTTTTAAATAAAATTTCGGTCTTCCAACTTATGAGACGAGTCGGGAAAAAGTCAACGGAAGTCGAAGTTGACTGAAAAGTCGAGAAAAGTCAAAGATGACTTAAAAGTCAAGAAAAGTTTATGACGACTTAAAAGTCAAGAAAAGTCAATGACGACTTTTAAAAAGTCAAGGAAAGTCAAAGACGACTTAAAAAGTCAAAAAAAAGTCAAAGATGACTAAAAACGGTCTTTTCATGAAATCTCTCAGAAATTCCAAATACGAACGCGGAATTTCAAAATAAGACTCGGAACAAAAATTCCTATTTAAAAACTTAAGTTCTACTGAAAAGTGTTAGTAAATATTTTTTACTAGAAAAATCGGGTACTTTTCGGGTTGTTACAATCACCCCTCCTTTTAAAAAGTTTCGTCCTCGAAACTTAGAAGAAGGAAAGTAACATATATGTAGGTCTATTTCAAAACTGTTAAAAATATACTTGTAATAAGAATATAGGGTCTTATCAAGGGAACGGAAGGTTCTCGTCCGCGGTCAAGAACCTCGTCGTCCGAATCAAAGACTTTAAAAGATACATTTTCGCATCAATAGATGAGAAAACTAGTTATCGAACGTCTCCAATAACAAGTCTCAACACTCCTTGACGGTAAAACTACTTGAAATCATTAAAATATTTCAAAAAGCTTTTAATTCAAAACTCCACAGTAAGGATAATAACTCTATTATCTATTTCTAAAATTTCTAACTAAAGCTTATAGTAATATATCTAAGAGAAATGATACTAGATATAAGGAACTGAATATTCGAAAGAATAAATCGAATAGAAAGAAAGAAGAAAGAAGAAATAAATCACAAAACTATCTTCCATCTATGACAATTCCAATGTCGATCGCAACTCGACAACACTAACTGCAACCGAATCTAGTCCTCAAGAGAGTGCAATAAATCCTCAACATTTTCCATCATCGGATTCCTACCAAATATTTCCTAAGCATGACCCATCGAGTAACAACTCCCAATTATTCAAATTCAATTAGAATCTTCTAAAGTCCATCGAAACTATTATTGGAAATCACCATCAAAATGTTTATAATTAAGGAAACAATACCGCTAACAACCACAAAGTAAAGGACTTACTATGAAATCCTTTAATCCATTTTATTCCAAAAATTCATTACCTCAACTTATTTACAATGAACCCTTTCCTCCTCAAAAGTTGAATCTCGAAACCTCAAAGAGATTAGTCACACAAATCTCGATTCACTTAACTTTTGCCAAACATAGGCCAATGTGACCGTAATCAATTTATTTATCTCTTCCAAACTCTCAATACATCGGTTTTCACTTACGTCGATATTCCTCGAGTTGTGTCATCAAATCCTAATTCCACAAAGTATTTGTTCCCGTTATGGTCCAACATTTAACGACAACAAATTCCCAAATAACATTAAAAATCACTCAACTTTCTAACCACAACCACAACTATTATTAAGCTTATGTCGATCCTCAAAAGATATTGCAACTTTAAGCTTTTATATTTTAAAACCACAAGGATAGTTTCTTCCTAAACTTATTCCCCATTTTCCATAATCATTTAAACACGAAACTAGCTCCATAGGACGGGTAGGTATCATATTCAAAACTTCCTCATAATACACCTAGTAACCCTTACGTTAGCTAATAAGAAAAACTACTTCACAAGAGAGTAGGGGTAAAAGAACATGATACAAGGAATATTAGGAAGCATTATTAAAGATTAAGATAAGATGAAAGAGGCGAAGGCAAAAAAAAGGAAAACGAGGCTGAGGAAGAGACAGAGAAGCTCCCGTATCTAATAAAATTAAACACGGATTTCATAAATTGAAACGTACCAGTCACCAGGTCTGGTTGAGCATCGGCCTCTGCGCGGCTCATGATGAAAATCCGACCCTTAGGTCTCCCAGAAACAACCGGTGTAGAAGTTGTCTTCTTCTTATCAGGACATTCATCATACCTATGTCCCGGTTTCTGACAATTAAAGCACACCAGTGGCTTGTTGAAACAGCTAAAACCCGGATGCATAGGCATCTTGCACCGAAAGCAGATACGACCCTTAGGTTCGTTGTTGTTGCTCGGGACAAATGGACGGTTTGTCGGATTTGCCTGTCCAATCTGAAAGTTCCTCCTCTTGTTTGGAAAAGAAGGAGAAAAGGAAGGTCGGGAAGTAGGATACAGAGGTCTCTTGCCAAAGGCATTAGGAGCAATATAAGAAGCACGAGCCTCCTCGGCAATCTCCCGAATAGAACTCTCCGCCCAAATGACATCATTATAGATCGAGACAAAAGAAGTAGAACCTCTACTGATCTTCCCTTTTATCTGGGGAGAAA
Organism: Heliosperma pusillum; assembly: GCA_022085475.1. Lineage (NCBI taxonomy): Eukaryota > Viridiplantae > Streptophyta > Magnoliopsida > Caryophyllales > Caryophyllaceae > Heliosperma > Heliosperma pusillum. Next base: position 15,156 of record JAIUZE010001653.1, read on the forward strand.
GCTTTCCCAGATAAAAGAAGGCTTTGTCTTCCTCTACCCTAATAAGTCGAGTGGCATAATGAGCCAACTCATTGAACCGGGTAGTAAACTCCTGAACTATATTTTTCTTGCTTGAAATCCATAAACTCTTTCAGCTTTTGTTGTCTCAACTCATCGGGGTAAAACCTCGCTTCCAAGAGCTCACGGAAACGAGCCCACCCAAAATTAGGCTCCAACTTAGCGGTAGGACCAGAAAGAGTCCACCACTGATCCGCTTCCTTCTCTAAGAAGTGAGAAGCAAGACGGACCTTATCCTCTTCAAGGACATCATAAAGAGAAAAACTCTTTTCCATTTCTCGTAACCACACAGAAAGCTTAACGGGATCAACTTCGCCATCGTAGGTTTTGGCTTGGCTCCTCGATCGCTGTGAAGCAACCCACGTATAACTCCCGTGTCTCTCACGATCGGGAATAGGATTAGGAATCGGATTTGCTTGCTGGTTTTGCTGGTTTTGCTGGTTTTGGATAATAACGGTAAGAGCTGCTAAGATCGTGTTGTCAATCCTCGGAGGCATCTTACAAAATAAAACACAGATTAGTACTTATCATTTAGCAAGAACAAAGAGACTACAACATAAATCCTAATCTACCCATCCTACCATTCTATCTCACAAGTTTATTATTTTATTAAGGTCAAGTTATTTATACAAGGGTACACAAACGTTCGTCGGGAGCAAAAATGCTCTGATACCAACTGTGACACCCTCAAATTTGCGGAAAGAAAAAAATAATTTAAATACATAACGAAGGGTGTCATAAATAAAAAGGTTCATTACAAAAGAAAATTAATATTATACATAAGAATTATACAAGACGGGAGACATATCCCCCGTATAAATACGGAAATAAAAGAGTGTATAATAATATACAATCTAAGAACCGAATATAGGTCCAAGGTAAATACTTCGCTCGCTAGCTCGTCAATGTACCCCAAATATGCATTCACCACCTGTTCGACCGCATTAAATATAAACACGGAAGCCACAGTCAGTGGGTAGTAACTCCGAGTTCTCCCAGCCACGAAATGTCGAGTTTAATTAAACATGAATAACATAACAGTAATGTATATTGAAAATACAAAACCTTAACAAATAAGATATGCTTTTCATGTTATGAAACAAATAACTAACATATAACCTATCATATGAAAGCTATCATGTGAATCCGATAATAAAATATAACTCGAGGTAGGGAAGCTGGTATCTGGCTCAGCGGTTACCATGTAACATGGCCCTGATACACTCAAACCCTAATCAACACGTAATCATGTGAATCAGTTAACAATCGGTAATCCAAACTCTATCAATCCTAGCCGGCTTGCATCTCACCTTCGAGAACTCATAGAATCATACAAACATGAAAGACCAATACGTCTACAAACAGGCATAAGTTCTTAGCACGGCCAATAGTCGACTTCTGTAACTCGAGGCTATACCACAAGGTAGGAAAACATCCTAGTCCTAGACTGATCAGACCTACGCGACAACAGCTATTCCATTCCCCGTCCCATGACATACCCGTCTATGAGAAACTCTACTAGGCGACCCCCCTAAGCAGAGATGGCTAGTACTTAAGCTGGCTCCAGTCCCAAAACGGATCAGGCAGCCATGCCCCGACTTGGAGATAAGCCCCCCAGGCCGTGACCCAAAAGCTATCAAGCTGTGAACTCCATATGCTCGTTAAAGATAGTACGGGCCTATCAATGTCATGGTCCAAGCTACTCATTTAGAATTAGTATGGTCAAGACGCCATAAATACTCATAATTCGTCTACATGGGTACTTAAGTCAACACGACACCAACCATATAATAAAACAGTCACGGGGAAAAACATCCTATCATGTGACTAATTGCATATCAATAATAATCAAATATCATATCGCCTCATATCTACTAAGGCTAATTCATAATTAAATACAACCTCACTTGAAGACAAATCCCCGACCGAGTCCCGCGACGGGTCATCAGTCAAATCGGGGCTGACTAGATCTTAGTTTGACCAAACCCGTTGGATCAAACCGGCTAGAAACAGAGTCTTTATCACATAGACATAAAAGTCAACATATTCATTACATGTTATTCTATTAAAACATCTAACATGTGAATTATTAAATCTTACATAAACCCCCGCTTGACTTAAATGATATCCAATTAAATTACGATCTCGTCTTATAATTTCTAACATGTGAGAAATAATAATTTTATGAAAAACCTTTTTTAATTAAATATTTTACTTATTAACATTTCCCACATTCTAAATATTACAAAACACGATAAAAATGACGTAATCAAAACCGTCCACAACGTCCCAAAGTGGGACCACGGGCTAGTTGGCCGGACCCCACAACCACATTGGTCTGGATGGGGCCCCCACTACCTGTTTTGCTCAAAATGGCTGTTTTGCTTTAATTTTTCTAAAACCGATTTCTAATCTTTTCCCGCATGCTTAACATAATTAAAACCCGTCAACACAACAATTAAACAATCAAACATCGACACAACCCAAAGACCAAAACCCGGACCCACCATGGACCAACCCAGACCGGGTCTGAACCGGCCTGGACCGGTCTGGTTTGGTCCGGTTTGGTGCCCCCTACACGGTTCCCAACAACAACAATCTACCAAATTATTTCCAGCATGCTTTAATCATCAAACAACTATTTTAACAACCAATCTAACCATCATCATATAAAAATCACTATCATGAATAATCATCAAAATTCATCAAAAACAACAAACATATTAAAAATTTCCTAGACAACATAAAAATCATAACTTATTAAAAATCATCAAAATTTATCAAGAACACTAAACATATTAAAATTTCCACACAACATAAAAATCATAACTTATGGAAAATCATCAAAATTCATTATGAACACTAAACATATTATAAATTCATACAACATGCTAAAAACCACTACTTATCATATTACTACTAAAAATCCTTAAATCATAAAAACATGAACCATAAACAAAGATGAACCAAAATCAAAAGAAACAAAACTAAAGGCTATGTTACTAACTAAAATCATAAATAACCATAACATGAATCAAAAACTAAAAGCTATGTGACCTAAATTCGTCGAGTAAATCGGAATTGTTACCTTAGCTAGCAAAACAATTAGCACCAAAATAATAAGAAGTATATATAATAAGAACCCTTCTACTAATCTTCACCCAAAATATACGAGTCTCCAAACTCGTCTTCAAAATCTTCCCCTATAAGAAAAGACAAGAAAAACATCATTAGTACTTAAACTTGATTTTTTCCATAATTAAATGTTGAAAACGATTTTGACGGAATTTAAAATAAATCGTACTAGAAGATGGAGAGCGAAGAGGAGATTCTAGAATTATAAGTTAGGACGGATTTAATTAAGAAGTGAAGATTTTATGAGGATTTTGCTCAAGAACGATGAAGAACAAATGATGAACGACGAAGAACACGAAGAACGATTAAAGAAAGTGATATTTTGATCTTATTTTGATTTGTTGTAAGATGAAAAGTTGTTTGTGAGTAATGATGGTGGTTGTGTGCCGTGTAATTATAGGCAAAATAAGAGTCGGGTTTTTGAAATTTTTTGTTACGTATTGACTCGCGTTTAATAATTATTTTACGGTAAAACGATTAAATATAATTAACGATAAAGTTAATTAAACTAAATATCAAGATATTATGATATTGTAATGAAAAATAATGAAAATATCAAGGCTTAAGAGTGGTAAGGGAGCCGTGTGGTCTTGTGATTGTCGGGTCAGATTTCGAGCGTTTTGCGTAATTTTCGTTAACTGATCGATAAAGTGAAATAATATCTAGATATTATGATATTGTAATCAAAAGTAATGAAAGATCAAGGTCTAAGAGAGGAGAGGAAAGGAGAGGAGAGCCGTGTGGGTTAGGGGCTTGTCGGGTCTGTTTTGTAAACGATTTGCGTAATCTCCGTTGACGGATCGATAAAGTAACAAATATCTAAGATATTTGTATTAGTTTAATCGAAAGAATTAAAATATCTCAAGTGAGTGGAAAACGATGACATGGGCCCGTGACTCATGCCAAAGTCGAGTTTCGAGTTTGTTACGGAATTTACGATGAGTCGGGAATAGTTAAATGATGTTCGGTTAAAAACCGTAAAAGTTATTCTTTAAATTCCGAATAAATTCAAAATAATTATATTAAATTATGATAAATCTTAATAAATCTTTATAAAAATAAATCAAAAATATTATTTTTTTTTAAATAAAATTTCGGTCTTCAAACTTATAAGGCGAGTCGGGAAAAGTCAACGAAAGTCAAAGTCGACTTAGAATTCAAGAAAAGTCAAAGATAACTTAAAAGTCAAGAAAAAGTTTATGACGACTTAAAAGTCAAGAAAAGTCGATGACGACTTTTAAAAAGTCAAAGAAAGTCAAAGACGACTTAAAAAGTCAAGAAAAGTCAAAGATGACTAAAAACGGTCTTTTCATGAAAACTCTCAGAAATTCCAAATACGAACGCGGAATTTCAAAATAAGACTCGGAACAAAAATTTCTATTTTAAAAACTTAAGTTCTACTAAAAAGTGTTAGTAAATATTTTTATTAGAAAAATTGGGCACTTTTTGGGTTGTTACAACAACCGATTTAGATAAACGAGAACATAAGCAGATAAGTTAGGAACATCGAAGTTTTTTCCTAACTATTTAAAATGGGAAGTACTTGACTCGGTTTAACTATTAAACGAATACTTCCGTCTTAAGAACGACTAATTATTAAACGGAAAAACTCCCTCTTAAAAGAGATTATTAGTTTAAAAAAAAGATTAAAATTGAACGGAAATCCCCCCTCTTAAGAACATCGAAGTTTTAATTATGAAACGGAAAACCTCCCTCTTAAAAGAGACTAAAGTTGATGATTGTATATTAGTATATATTTAGTTTCAAAAAGAGTATCGATTTGTAACGATAATAAAAGTTTGTCTTATCTATCTAAAAGGAATAATACCTGACCCATTTTAATCATTAAAAGGTTAAGTCTGTTTTAAGAGAGGCTAATTAATGAATGAATTTTTTATAATTGTAACAAAAGTTTGTCTTATACTCTTATATATCTAATTGGGGTAGTACTTGACCAGTTGTAATTATGAGATTGATAATTTGCCTTAACATAAACTAATCGACCTATGTATTATGATTTATTAAGTTTAAGAGTAGTACATAACTTATTGACCGTCTCTTCTAAGTATTTATTTATTAATGATATTATCATTATAATAAAAAGTACAAGGTTTATTAACGTAAATTATTTGACTCTCAACTTTAGAAAACTATGACCCGAAACTTAATTGAACTGAAATAAATCCGCCTTGAAGAGTATGTGACTCGAAATAGCACCAGCCAATTATTGTAGATAACCTAAATGGAACTTGTAGAAATGGAACGAAGGTAGTAGTATAAATTTGTTTGCCAATTATAGTTTCTAACCTCCGCCTTATTCGTTTGTTTCCCTGTTATATTTTTTGTGAGGTGTACTTTATTTAAAGGCAAACAAATGAATATGACGAAGGTAGTAAAAGTTACTTATAATAAAAGGGAAAACACAAATTCTCATTTAAGACGAACTCTATCTGTCTTAAGCTTAAGACAAATTAAATAGCTACCACTTTCATAGATAAGACAAAATAAAATGTCTAAACTTTAACAAAAGATATATCTTTATCTATGCAAGTGACATTTATTTGATCCACTTTAATATTAAAACAGATAATTTCGTCTCAAAAGAGACGTATCAAAGGTAAAATTAGAACTAAGGCCTATAGGCGCCAAAACTTCCTGCCTCTCGAAAGTTGGCTTATGCTAGTGAAGCTGTGAATTGATCTCTAACTGACACATAATGTATTGATAAGCTAGGGAAAATAAAATATTCCATGAATGATCTCATGAAAATCATTTCTATTCCTCTCTTACCGATCCTAATATGCTAATCTCATTTTCTCACCCCAAACAAACACAATCTCATATAATAATTAACAAATCCTCATATAATATTCAACAACTTTCTTTCCTCTTATAATATTCAATAAAAACAATAAAAGATCCAAATTTTCCTCGCCGTCTTTGACAAATCGAGTAATGGCCTGTTTGGCAACCCATATTTCATTTTGAAATAGGAATTTAGCCCAAATATCGTGTTTGGCAAATTAAAAGGAATAGGATTTGGATTTGGCCCAAATCCTACCAAATACAATCTAATACAAAATGTGACCATTCTAAATGACACCATACTAGACGTCATTTGTAAATCAATCTCAGCAACTCTCACTTCTGTCATCTTTTTTCTCTATTCATCGCTACTCACTACCACACTGAGTTCGACTCAACGAGTTCGAACGAGTCCGTTATTACGACGAGTCCGCTCATTCCAGTTCAACTAAAGACCGGTTGTCGTGTTCATCGTTCCATGGTGAATCGTCTTCGTGGCAACCGCAAACTTCCGACAATTTTGCCGTTCAAATGAAAGTGACGAGGAAATGGTTGCAAAATTCAAGAGCGATTATCCGAACGATCAAGAACAAGGAGCGATTTCGGTGAGGAAAATGGCCAATATTCGTGAATTGAATTATGTACAACGTATTGATTCAAATTCGACCATTGTTTATATATAATAGATTTTTATATCAGATTTGATTCAAGTTTATGATTCTTCTCAAATTGGATAAACCCTAACCCCAAATTTTCGGGAATTCTTTCAAAAAAAAAAAGTTGGGGAAATTGTTCTTGTAGGTAATTAGAAGGGTAAAGATTGGAAGCAAAACTCACAGTAATTTATTATTGAATAATGGTATTTTGCAATTTTCAAAATTCAGATTTTCAAATCATTGTTATGCCAAACAAGGAATTTGAATTTGTAAATTATCATTTCAGATTTTCTATTTCAAATTATATATTTGAAATGAAATTCGAGTTCCCAAACGCTACCTAAGTAGTTTTGTTGCCTAATTTTATTGAGTAATTTGTCTAACTTATTATTTCTTGCTTTAATAATTATATGTGGTTTGATAGTGAGGGTTGTATTAAATTTTAGATTTTGATTATTATGTGGTTCATTTTCATTCGCAATTGTTAAATCCCGTAAACTAATTTACTTAATCCTTCACATATTTTCCTAAAATTCCATAATTACCCTTCGTCTTACAAAAAATTTAAAAAATTTAAAAGATAAAAAATTCTTTCACTTCTCTCTCTAAAACTAAACTTAACCAATACTTTAATCAATCGACAATTATAAATTGTAATTCGCGCACATCAAACGTACATTCGATCTTTTATCAACAATTATTATTAAGACCCGTCTTTAGTTGATTTAATTAATTTTTTTTTTAACAATTAGGATTTGGATTGAGTCTATTGAAGGGGTGGCCGACGCGGGGCATGGTAGTCGTCGTATATGGCGGTGATTGGGTGGCAGGCACGGTGATAATACATCAATCTACCATCTCAAATACATCAACCACAATTGTTCCGTAAAATGTCAGCGCTTTTGTGGACAAGTTGGAATTGCAGGTTCAACATCAGAAAACCTCTCACCACGATGATAACATGCCCAAAATTTCCAAGCCTGGTGCATTTCACTGTACATAACCCTATCAATCAACTATCAAAATCATCTGAATCCTACAACAATCAAGTAAGCTTGTACGTACAACTGCCTATGGTTTCGATTCAATAAAAATGAATATTATAAACAGTTAAAAGAGAATTAAATCAATAATGAGGCGATTGATATGAATCAAGTAACTGGCTATGGCCTATGGGTTTGATGGTGATGAAATTTCTAGGGTGGTTCCCGTTGCAGGGAGGCGGCGGTGGTTGGGAAGTTCGTATTCAGTAGTCGACAGACGCTGGGACGGGATACAACGATGGGTTGTCGGTGCAGGGAATGGAGGGTGGTAGGGTGATTGGGAGGAGATGATGGCTTTTGGGGGTTTTATTATCTAGAGAGAGAAGTCGTAAGCAGAAATGGGAGGGGCACATTTGTAATACAGGGCTAAATTGTGTGGGATTAAGTAAAATGTTGTGCGGGATTTAAAAATTCCTTTTTCATTATACTTAAATTATTTAGTTAAACAGTATTCTTTCTTACTTTCTCTTAATTATGTTGTTTTAAATTTTTGAAATAAATATGGTATCTTTTGAAGACGATATTTCTTGGGCTAATGATGATATCGAGGTTGATGGCAACAACAACTGTTGCTAGTTCTAGTACGGTTTGTGCTCCACTGCCCACAAAGAAACCACGCAAGAGACGAAGTGTAGTCTGGCGGGAGTTTCTTGTAATCGACAAAAGCGTAACCATTGACGGAAAGGAGCGAGCAACATGTTGTCACTGTAAGACTGCAACTTTCATTGCCGAGTCTAATTATGGTACAAAAAACATGCTTGACCATCTTACAAGATGTATTCCTTACAAGGAATTTTTAACGAAAAAGGTTAGAGTTACTGTATTTGATCAGGCAGTATTTAGGGATTTGCTAGCTAGGGCTATAATTAGGCATGATTATGCTTATTCTTGGGGTGAGCATTCGGGAAACATGCGAATTCACACGTATTTGAACAACGAAGTTAGAACCATTAGTAGAAACACTGCTAAAGCTGATTGTTTGAAATTGCACAAATCATTAAAGACTGATTTAGTGAAGATTCTTAAAAATGTGCCAGGAAGTATTTGCTTGACATCTGATATGTGGACATCGTGTCAAACTGAAGGTTATTTGTGTTTGACGGCTCATTATGTCGATGCTAGTTGGACTCTTAATTGTAGGGTGTTGAATTTTTGTCACATAGAAACATCTCACACCGGCTATGAAATATATAGTGTTGTGTCGAACTTGATTAAGAGATGGGGTATTGAGAACAAAATATTTTCTATCACATTGGATAATGCTTCGAGTAATGATAAGATGCAGGATTATTTGAAAGAATCACTTAATGATAGAGGCCTCGAGTAATGAAAGGCTTGACTTAAGTTGAGGATTATGATATGAGTAAGATGGGTAAAAACATGCAAGACAAGTTTGACAAGTATTGGTTGCATTCGGATGGTAATGATTACAACACTTTGTTTGCTTTTGCTGTCATTCTGGATCCTCGATATAAGCATCAATTTCTCAAATATTGTTATCAAACGATGTTTCGAGATGAGAGCAAAGCTTCTTTGTTGGTAAATGATGTGTTGTTTAAGCTACGTAGACTCCTTGATGGTTATACTCCTAAAAAAACAACGTACCAGCTGAAAGCACTAGCTCCAACATGTCAGTTGCACAATCAAGTAACCGAAAGCGCAAGCATGATCTTGTTGTAAGTCTCTTGTTTGTCTTTTTTAGCTGTGACTTTATTCCGGTTGTAAATCTTGTGATATTTCCTCCTTTGACATCATAATCTATACGTGCCATGAATAACATTTAAGTTTTTCTAGGAATTTGATAGTGAAGAGTATGAATGTATTACGTCAACAAAGTCTGTGCTTGATGATAACTTGGATGATACTAAACTTAGTAGACATGATTCTTTGGATATATTAGAGTTTTGGAAAGTAAATGAAAATATATATGGTCATCTTGCTTATCTTGCTAGGGACATTTTAAGTGTTCCTCTCACAAACGTTGCTTCGGAATCAGCCTTTAGTATAGGAGGTAGAATCCTTAATAAATGGAGAAGCTCTTACCTTCCCGATAACGTAGAAGCTTTGATTACTTCTCGTAGCTGGCTTTATGGCTATGATGATAAGTATGTTCTTATGATATCTTTAATATTTTTCTTATCTTTGTATAGTTCAGAAGCAATGTCAAAAGATGTTTCTAGCTGACTGGTTTTTTAATTGTTTTC